>PVIH01010737.1:0-73213 GCA_004025045.1 Sigmodon hispidus
AGAATTTGGTAAGATGAAATATGTTCATCACACCATTGACACCTACTCAGGAATGCAGTGGGCTACTGCCCTGAGTTCTGAGAATGCTAATGCAGTACTCACTCATCTTCTGGAAGCCATGGCCATATTGGGAATTCCTGATCAAATTAAGACTGACAATGCTCCAGCATATGTTTCCCAGAAAATGAAGCAGATTTTTAGATATTATGAGATAAAACACGTTACTGGGATACCACACAACCCCACTGGACAAGTGGTTGTGGAAAGATCCCATCACACCTTATGTTAGTACCTTTCTCTTTCCCAGATACTGTCTTATGATGATCCCTATAGTATGTAGTTTTATACCTAGTTTAGAACCTTCCTATTTAGACAAAACGAGGAGATGTAGCGGGAAATTAGGAAATATATGTGAATGATCGTGTCAGGAGACTGGAGACGAGTGGGGCGTGGTTAACTGGAAAGGATTCCAGAAGTAGATCTTCGAGGAAGAGGACCAGGACAGGAAGCCGGCATTCTCTCGTGAGAGTTCCCGAATGGGTGCACAGTTCACGCCAGCGGCGTGGGAGTTCGGACGTACGGTGTGCGGATGAGGAGTTTTCCTTAGAAAAGCTCCAGGGCGCTGCAACCTTATCCTTTCATTTTCTCTTAAAACCGTCTCTGTTTTGTAAATGATTTTCACAAAATAAATCCCATTTAAAACATATCTCACGGCAGGTTATTACCGTGATAGCCCTGCTGCCAAATACTTAAATAAAATTTATAAGCAGCAGACGGTAGTGATTTATTTGGTGATTATATAGACCCTAAACTTCCCCAGAGTGGTAATTGTGGATCCTACCAATACCTCTGCTAAAAAGCTAACTTTTACAAAGCTAGAATAGGGTGGAGCTAGCCAACCACTTTAGCTAAGCGTTTAATCCTTTGCCACACATTGGTGGATTAAAGGAAGATTCAGAAACTGAAAGAAATACAGGAGCTGGTTTGAGTCAGCCACCATAGCCAAACAAAGCTGTGATTAAAAACAGAAAAAGATAAGAAATAAGAGAAATACAGTAAAATAGATTTAAAATATTCTAATTGATCTCAAGTGTATTAAAAAATATATGTAAAAAGCAAAATTCATAGTCAGGTTTGTTTTCACAGTAATAAAGAGATATATTTAGATAAAAATGAAATGTTCTTCAGGTACTTTAAAGAAATAGAGAATATGACATTTAAAATGTTTAATAACTTAAGGCTTATGGCAACGAGATATGTCTATTCCTGGCAGCCTCTAGCTCACCTGTATTCTTACATGCTTCTTCTTGTGCTGATGGATGGAGTCCAAATCTACAAAGTGAAACACATCTATCTGCCAGATTACAATCCTCTGCATACCTTTAGGATTACTTACAGCAGGTAAAGATGATTGATTATAGAAGGATCAAGTAGCACGATTCTGTAGAATTTCCTTGGCCTGATGCCAAGTGATGGAAAAGCTATTTCCTAATACTTTGCTATTAAAATGATGTCTCATTAAATTCTGAGACTTCCAGCATGTTTCCTATTAATAACCAATCAATTTCATTATTACCTTGTGCTAGAGGATTGGGTAGACCCATGTGGGATTTGATATGTATTATGTCAAACATACAGATAAAGATATACAGACAACATCTTTTAAAGGTATCCCGTAGTTATGTAATCAATGATGTTAGATCTGTATAAGCAGAAATAAAATCAACAGTTTCAAAATGTAAAACAATACTTTTCATATACTGTGAATCAGTTACTATGTTAAGTGTCTTTTTAAAGTCCATTAATACCATAATGATAGCATATATTTCTGATTTCTGAAAAAAATTATAAGGGCTTTGAGCTACTTTACTTAAATTTTCAGATTTGTAACTAGCTTTTTCTGATTTGTTAGCATCATTATAAAATGGAGGAGCTCTAGAAATAGGTTTATCCTGTACCGCCCAGGAGAGCATCCATTTAGTTTCCTTTATAAATTTAATTCTTTTGCTTCAGAGATATTTGTTATTAATCTCTCCCAAAAAATTTGTACAAACTTTTACCAAGGTTCACTGTCTATCCATAATTGTTCAATTTTTTCATTAGTTAAAGGTACAATAATTTCTGCTAGATCCACTCCTGTCAACTGACAAAATCTTACTTTTTTTAAAAAAAAAATCAAGTTAGAAATATTTTCCACATATTTTCAACCTTCTACTCAGACTATATGGCATAAATATACACTCTAATATAATATTTTCTCTTTGCATTATAACTAATATAGTAGAATGCTGAGAGGGTAAATTAACCAGAATGCAGTTGAGGTATGAATCTATATGATTCAAATGTGTTTCTTGTAATTTTTGTCCCTAAATTTAGTTCTCCCTCAGCTTTTTTCAGTAAATTCTCTAGGATTATTTAAATCCTTATGATAATCTAAGGTTTTGAATAAATTAAAATGTTCATTTTTATATGCATCATTGGTCAAATATAAGAAATATCTCTTAGCAGTTTTTGAAAACATTTGAGTTCTCAATCTATCTCTCTTAATTTGTAAATTTCTGAGTCTAATTTTATGTGGACTTATTTTATATTCTAAGTAATTAACATAATCTCATCTTTGTATTTTTTCAGGGGCAATTTATAGTCCCCAATTAGGCAAAATTTTTTTCATTTCTTCAAACATTTTTTTCTCTAATGCATCTATATTTGGGTATGCCAACAAGATATCATCCACATAATGGTAAAAAAATAGTGTGAATTGTTTGCATATCACTTGCAATGGCTATTGTACAAATTATTGGCATAAGGTGGGACTATTTAACATTTTTTTTGGGAGAACCCTCCATTGATATCTCTTTACTTGACAAGCATTATTAAATGTGAACATTGTGATGGAAAAATTTTCTTTGTCCTACTCTTGTAGAATTATGGTAAAGAAACAGCTTTTTTTCTTTTCTTTTTCTTTTCTCTTCTTTTTTTGTATTGTAAGTAAAGTCATATTTCTTATCTATGTATCCCCTTGTTCAAGCTTCTTTTACCCTCCCGCCCCTTCCAGTCACTCTCTCTTTTTCATAACACTTTATCTCTTCCCCTGCAAAGGCAGGGTGTCCCATGGTCCCAATATGACTTAGTTCAGCATCCACTCCAGGCAGATCTGCTTTCCTTACATCAACATCAAGACTGGGTCAGGTGTTCCTCTGGAGGGAATGTGCTCCAAGATGCCAGTCCAAGGTATTTCAGATCCCAAGCTGTTCAGTGGTCATGGCAGTTTGCAGTTAGGATATGTTTTGCTTGTTACTTTTTTCTTTAAAGTCCACAAATGAGAAGCAGCCTTTTAAATCAATAGCTATAATAGGTCATCCTTAAGGTAACAGGGAAGGCAAGGGTATAACAGATTGTCTTGGTTAAATCACCTTATTTATTGCTCCTAAATCTGCTACTTTTCTCCACTTTCCAGATTTCTTTTTATTCTTGAGTTTTGATCTTCTAAATTGCTAGACAGAGATCATTTTGGCTCTCCATAATTTTTTGTTTATTCTTTTGTTTGTTTATTCTTTTCATTTTTATGGTCTAATTTTATATTGTTTCTGTGTTATGGATGTAGCTAACATCCTTAGTTTAAACTATTCAGTTTAGCATCATTATTGTGGCATATTTAACAGCTCATACTGTTGACACTTGGAATTATCATGGAATATTTTATTTTCTTCATGGCTGGCAATTGAAAGTTTCCAGGGTATCGTTGAATGGGCTGTCATATTCGGTCTTTTAGAAGATACTGCATATCTTTAAAAGGCCTGACTTTTAAAGTCTCCATTTAGAAATAAGTTATAATTCTCATAGTTATGTTACTTGGTATGTTTTCCTTTCTGCTATTAATATCATATTTTTACTCTGTACATTTAATATTTTGATTACTTGTCAATGAAACTTTCTTTTCTTTTCTAATCTATTAGGTGTTCTATAATTTTTTGGACTTTATAGGCATCTTGGAAAAATTCTATCATGATTTTGTTGAAAATTTTTTTTAGACATTTGAGCTGCAATTCTCTTCTATTTCTATTATTGCTATCTTTTTGTCTTTTTTCTTCTTTATTTATTTTGTATTTATCAAGAAAAAACAGTAAAATGAATTTAAAATGCTGATAAGTTAACAATAACTATAAAGAAGATAAAAATCATAAGCGTGACTTGTCTTTTTATATTCTCTCAAATTGTCTGGATGTTTAATGTTGAGATTTTTAGATTTAACATAATCTTAGGTTGATGCATTTCTTTTTTTGTATTCTTAACACCAACATTTTACTTCTATCTCTTGTATTCCATTGCTTGTGTAGTTCCAACTTGAACTCTTTATTTTTTTTTTTTAGGAAATCTTGAAACTAAGAATTTTATTTATTGATTCTATTTCTATTTTCATGTTTTTTGCACTTTTCTCTTATTCCTTTGTCTGTTTTTATTCATATCTATAATGGGTTCATTAATTTTATTTGGTTGTTTATATTCTGCTGAATTTTTCTACATCATTAGTTCTCAACCCTCCTAATTTTATGGCCCTTTAATATAGTTTCTCATGTTGTGGTGATGCCCAACCATAAAATTATTTTCATTGTTATCTTTTAATTGCAATATTGTTACTATTATAAATTATAATATAAATTTTTATATGCAGGATCTCTGTAATACTCAGTGGTATCATAACCAACAAAATGAGATCTGTTGCTTTAAGAAATTTATTAATTTTTTCTTTAAGTACCTCTCTCATTCATACAGCTAGGTTTAAGTTCTTTTTCTTATGCTTTATCAATGATGTATTCTGAGCCTGTTGTGGTAAAATTTTAGGCTCTAGTAGTGACATATTGTCTTTTCCTTTGCCTTTCCACAAGCCTCTTTGCATCTGAGATTGGGATAATCATAGTTCTAGGTGCTGATTTCTGGATTTGTCTTTTTTTTACATCATTGTTTTGTTCCTTGGGTTTTGTTTCTTCTCTAAATTTTCAGAGCGTATTTGCTGTGTTTTTCTTGTTTTCCTGGCCTGATGAGCTAGTATGTTCATATAAAATGCCTGCTAGTATTGGAAGCTCTGATACTGCCATGATCTGGGGGAAGGAATTGTGGAGAAAAAGGTCTTTGCTATCCTTTGAGATGAAGTCTAAAAATAAAAGAGGACACAGCACATTTCCATCAAATGTGCTGTTGATGAGAATGAGAAATTTAGATCTGAAGGCTAGGAAGAGAAGTGTGGTCATCTTTTAGCCTACTAGTTGTACTGGGAAAAAAAGCTCTAGAATCAGCAAGGGGTGCTTTCTAGGTTTTTGAAGCTTGGATAAAGCAACAAGTAGAGTGAAGAAAGTTAGAAAAGGGAAATGTGTGGGTCCACAGCAGATGCCAGTAATAAAGAAG
Organism: Sigmodon hispidus; assembly: GCA_004025045.1. NCBI lineage: Eukaryota > Metazoa > Chordata > Mammalia > Rodentia > Cricetidae > Sigmodon > Sigmodon hispidus. The sequence continues at coordinate 5,404 of PVIH01010737.1, forward strand.
GGTATACTGCCACATATTCTGCTGTATTGCTACTAATGTGACTGTAGGGTTAGATCTGATAAGAGAAAGAGAGAAGTTATACAGTCTGCCTACTTGGGCTTCTGGCAGGCATAAATTATGTAATTAAGTGAGGTAACTGCTAAATTGGGGGCTGGGAAAAGTGAAGATTGTGAATAGAGAATTTAGGAAGGGAAGGTCTATAGTAGCTACAGAAAATGTGGGCATGAGGGAAGGAAGACTTGAACTCATTTCCTGTTACAGAAATTGAGATGAAACTGGGAGATTGGAATTGAAATGAAAAAGAGAATAAATCTTTTCAGTTGGCTTACCTGTTTGCCTGTCCCACTCTGGTTTTTCTTTCACAGTGAATACCTGCCAGTTTAGAAGGATAGAATAATGAGATGAATTGAGGACAATAAGGTTGGCTGAAAAAATTTTTTGTGGTCTTCGAGGATGAGATCAAAAAGGAAAGTTGTATATCAGCATGTTTTCTCCAACAACATTAGGGAATGAGAATAAGAAGTTACTCAAATCTTAATATTATTAAAATGTGTTATAAAATATTAATTGAACATGTGTGGATACTTAAAATCAGTCTTTAAAATATACTCAATCTTAAAAAAAATACTCAATCTTGTACCTTTTAAGAATTATGTTTGAGAATTCATGTCATATCCACCAAAGACTTATTTGTCATATGAGTGATATTTTCTGCTGCTGCAATTAGTTTACAAGACAATCTTCTCTGGAGCTTTTGGTGTCCTCAAAAAAAGAAAAAAACACTCATTGCTCATTTTTCTACCCTTTTTATGACTGTCAATGAACATTTGATAATTGAAACTAGTTAATATTTGATGATTACTAGTAAAGGTGTGGTTCCTTTTGCTTTTGACAAATGTATACTAAATTTCTACAATTGTATTAGCAATCAGTGTATAAATTATTATATGTTTCTGCCTCTGTGGACTCAGTTTAATTTTTTTATTTAAGTTGTATCAAAAATAATTATGTTATGCTTATTAGAAATTATTTCCATCAATCTCTGATGTGTTGATCTAAATGAAAAAAATAATCCTACCATAATTAAGTATATGCTAAAGCTTTCACCTGAGATTTGTTACTGGCAAGATTTCTGCACTCTTTTATTAATAGCAATGGCCTTTGTTCATGACTTTCCCCATGTAGCTCACCTAAGGGAGTTCCAAATAGTGGAAAATTGAGTTAAAATTTAGTTTGATTGTTATAAGGCATTGTTACCACAAACTTGCAATCAGATTGGAAAACTTAGAGTTGTTTTATCAATAAAGTTTATAGATCAGTATTATTAGTATTACTTTAGTTTCTTAGGCTATCTAGCCTCAGGTTATTAGTCACAGAGTTAGTGACAAGAATGCATTTTACCTTGTGGAGTTTGACAAAATAGAAATTTTAAAAAGGGCTAGTAATATAGTAATTATTTAGCTTCAGCATAAGTATAGTAAAAAAGCTGTGAGCCAAAATAAGATTTGAAATCTTTAAGTGTGCTGACAATTCATAAATAGTTAATGTGTTACCCTATTAAAATTTTAAAAGCCCATGACAAATGTAGAATCAAGAAATGTTTTCTCAGCAACTTTTTATGACTTATATTTATCACATTTTATGATATTAGTATATAGAAATATAAAACATTTTCTATTGATGTAAATAAGAGGCTATTTCATTAAAATATAAAAAAGAAAACAATACAAACATACTGTAGTGGGCATGTTTTATATAAACAGATATGGGGAGCCTATGTCTTATAGACCCTCTTACTCTGCATCAGCCTTTCTCTGTTGTTTGCTATGTCATATGTCAAGTGCCCTAGTGTCTTCCCTGCTGACAAAAGACTATGATAATACTTTCACAGTCATACTATGAATATTATATGAACAAACACACAAACCAAAACCAAAATACCCCATCTGAAATAAATTTTTACTTATTCCGTTTTACAATCTAAAAGTTTTCTTTTCTTTTTTTTTTTTTCCCCTGAGGCCACATGCTCTGTATAGACTTTTCAGAAAAACAAAACACATTTAGGTACAATTGGTTTACTAAACGAGTACTTCATGCTAAAAGGCATAGAGTAAAGAATAAACAGCAAAGGGAAAAAATAATGTATGATCTATTGGACATTTGGAATAGTGTATGCCAATCAGGTTACCTATAAGACCAGGCTTCCAACTAATGTGGAGTTATATAATATAATACACAATTATGGTAAATATTAAAAATGTTACCACTCCTGGTACACATATGATGGGAAAATGCAAGTGGTCTATATTTTAAGCACCACCAAAATACACAGCCTAAGAGACACTCTGTTTAGGAAATATACATTGAAATTGAAATGTTTTACCTACTACAGAATGCAGAAACAGATAAATAATACTAGGTGGGTAATGTTTGACTTAATTTTTAGATCTAAAGAGATTCTGAAACATTGTTTTGTCTTATAAAATTATGATATCAAACATTTTGGATTCCCTTGATTTTTTTTAGTTGTCTCATTGCCCTAGCTAAAACTTCAAGAACTATGTTGAGTAGATATGGGGAGAATGAACAACCTTGTTTTGCTCCTGAATTTACTGTGATTGCTTTAAATTTGTCTCCATTTAGTTTGATGTTGGCTATTGGCATGTTGTATATTGCCTTTATTATGGTTAGATATTTTTCCTGTATCCCTGACCAATTGATCTGTAATTTTCTTTCTTTGTTGCATTATTGTTTGGTTGGGATATCAGGGTGACTGTAGCCTCATAAAAAGAGTTTGGCAATGTTCTTTCTATTGCTATTGTGTGGAAAAGTTTGAGTAGTATTGTCTTTAGTTTTTTGAAATTCTGAAAGAATTCTGTACTAAACGCCTGGGCTTTTTTGTTGTTGTTGTTTTGTGTGTTTGCTTGTTTGGGAGACTTTTACTAAATGCTTATATTTCCTTAGTGGCTATAGGTCTACTTCGGTCTTTTATCTGGTCTTGTCTTAGTTTTGGTAATTGTTAACCTGTGCAGAAAGCTGTCCAATTCTTTTAGGTTTTTCAGTTTATGGAATACAGGTTTTAGAACTATGACCTAATGATTTTCAGAAATTCCTATGTGTCTTTGATTATGTCCCCATGTTCATTTGGAAATTCACTCTTTGCCTTTTAGTTAGTTTGGATAGTGGTTTTCCTATCTTGTTAACTTCTCAAATAACCAGCTTTTACTTTTATTGATTATTTTGATTGTTCTTTTTGTTTTGATTTTACTGATTTAATCTCTGAATTCAATTATTTTCTGCCTTCTACTTCTTCTGAGTGTTTTCTTCTGTTTGCTTTAGAGCTTTTAGGTGTGCTCTTAAATCTCTTCTGTGAGATTTACTCAAATTTTTAATGTTAAGCACCTGGTGCTATGAACTTTTCTTTTACCACAGCTTTCATTATGTTGCATAAATTTGGATATGCTGTGAATTAACTTTCACTAAATTCTAGGAAGTCTTTGATTTCTTTCTTTCCTTCTTTTTTGATCCAGTGTTAGTTCAATTGAGAGATGTTGTTTTTCCATGAATTTTCAAGCTTTTTTCAACTCTAACCTTAGTCTATGGTGATTTGATAAGATACAGGAGGTTATTTCTAATTTTTGTACCTATCCATATTTGTTTTATGACAACCGGTCAGTAATTTTAGCAAAATTTCCTCAGAATGCTGAGTAGAAGGTATATTTTCTTTTGGTGCTTGTTAAAATGTTTTATATAAATCTATTTGTGGGTTTTGTGTGTGTGTATGTGTGTGTGTTTTAAATCACTTTATACAACCATCTATTAATTTCTTTTGGGTCATAACATTAGTTAGCTCCCTTATTTCTCTGTTGAGTTTTTGTCTGATAAAATTATTCATTGGTGAGTATTGGATATTGATATCTCCTACTATTAATGTGTGGGGTTTGCTGTGAGGTTTAAGTTTTAGTAGTGTTTCTTTTACATATGTGGATGTTCATGTATTAGTGGTATAACTGTTCAGGACTGAGATTACTTCGTGATACATTTTTTTTCCTGAGATCAATAAGTAATGTTAGTTCTGATCTCTTTTGATTGAATTTAGTTTGAAGTCTATTTTGTTAGATATTTGGATGGCTAGACCAACTTGTTTCTTGAGTCCATTTTATGAGAAATTCTTTACCCAGCCCTATACTTTGAGGCAGTGTCTGTCTTTAAAGTTTGGATATATCTTGTTTTTATCCACTGTGTCAGTCTGTTCATTATAAAAATCGAATTGACTTCATTGATATTAGGAGATATCAATGACCAGCAAATGTTAATTCCTGTTATTTTTGGTGGTAGTGTGTGTTTCCCTTCTTTTGGGTTTAATTTTGTGGGGTTATCTATCGCTTGTCACTTTTTGGGTGTATGTAAGTTTTATAGGTTGGAGTTTTTCTTCTAGTGTTTTCTGTAGGGCTGGATTTGTGCATAGAAATTGTTTAAATCTGGTTTTGTCATGGAATAGTATAGCTACTTGGGAAATCAATATGTAGGTTCCTCAGAAAACTAGGAATCTATCTCTCCAATGATCCAGCAATACTACTATTGGGCATATACCCAAAGGATACATATTGTTACCCCAAGGGTATTAGTTCAGCTATTTTCATAACAGCATTATATGTAATAGCAAGAATCTGGAAATAGCCTAGATGCCCCTCAAATGAAGAATTAATTAAAAATTGTGGTACATTTACAATATGGATTCCTACTCAACACTAAAAGAAAAAAACTGACACCATAAAATTTTTCAGGCAAATGGATGGATCTGGAGAGTATCATTATGAATGTGGTAACTCAGACACAGAAAGATAGACATGGTATGTGCTCACTCAGAAGAGGATTTTAAATATAAAGTATAGTGTAAGATTCTACAATTCAGAACCACAATGCAGCTAGGTAACAGGAAGAACTTAAGTGAAACAACCGTGAATTTTCTTGGGAAGGGAAAATAGAGAAGATTTCCTGAGTAAATTGGGACCATACTGCGAGGGAGCAAGGGGAATTGGGAAGAGATTATGACAAAAAGGGTTAAGTGGGGGGTGAGAAACAGAGAGGAAGAATAAATAATTAGATATGTTGATAGAAGTCATTGTGGGGTGAGAGAGAAACCTAGTGCTAGGAAAACACCCAAGAGTCCACAAGATGAACTCCTCTAGGAGTGCAAGCAATAGTGAAGAGGATGCATAAACAGGACTTTCCCTATAATCAAATGAATTAGAGAAATTGCCTTCATCCAGCACCTGATGGAGGAAGAAATGGAGATCCATATCTAAAGTCTGGGTCAAGCTACTGGTCTAGCTGGAGAGAGAGAGAGAGAGAGAGAGAGAGAGAGAGAGAGAGAGAGAGAGAGAGAGAGAGAAGAGAATATATGAGCAAAAGTATTAGGTCCATGAGGAGGAGACCCACATGGACAACTGACCTGACTTATTGTGAGCTCACTGACTCTGAAATGACTTCTGAGAAACCTTCATGGAAAGAAACTAACTTCTCTGAATGTAGATGACAGTTGAATTTTATGGGCAGTTTGTGGAGCCTTTTATAGTCATACAGGAGTTTATTCCTGGTACGTGAGCTAGCTTCTATATGCACATTTTCTACAGAGGGACACCTTACTTAGACTTGATTCTCTGTTTGAAGGACTCAGACCTATCTTACCTGGTTTTGCCAGAACAAAATGACTCAAATTGAAAGTCCTTGTTTTCTCTGGGGAATGAAAAGTGAGTTAGGAAGACTCTGAGAAAAGACTGAAAAAAGGGACAGGAGGGGAAACCATGGTGGGTCTTAAAAAATATCTTTAAAAAAAGAAATTTGGAAAAATTTGTTGTGTGAGTGGGATTATAGTGAGGTAAAGGTAAGATTTATTGATGAACTAAATATGTAGATATCTAAAATTAAAATTAAATACTTTATTATTATGTTGATATCACTCAGTACAATAAAATATATTCAACATTCATTCTTTTGTTAATGTAAATAATGCGCATATTTTTATAACCATTGTTTTGAATATTTTATTCAATCCTCTGGAACAATATTATTCTGAAAAGTGTTACTTTCATTTTCAAAAAATGATGCAAAATGCAAACAAAGTTATAAATAAATGCACTGCACCATGAAACATGTCTATTATTCCTGACTAAAATGACAGTGGCAAGATACCAAAGTGTGTACAGGAGATACTACTTGTTCTTAAGAAGACAAACCATGAGATATATAATTTCCTGATGAGGAGTCTCACATGACACAGCCATAAGGTCACTGACAGTTGGTGACCATTTTTTTCTTGCTGTAATATTCCCCAATAAGAACAATTGTGGGGTTGTTTTCACAGCCCATTGGTAGTGTGTTTTACATCTTTGGCCACACTTATAGTTGTGAATAATCAAGGAAATTGATATCTGATGTACAGAAATAATACCAGAGTATTTTTTTCTGACACAGAAAGAAATATTATTTACAATCTCAAAAACATGTCACTTTAGATTTCAGAAAAAAAAATTCAAAGAGACTAAACTGCTTCTGCAGAAAGTTTCTATGTATTATTTACTGTTAAATTAAGGTATGGCTGTTTTGAGACTTACCCTTTTTGCAATATTTGACTTTCTGAATATATTCAAACCACTCAAGGTTCAATCTGATAATGTTACTGTTAGTTCCCAAATTTGCATCTTATTCTTTGTGTGAAAAAAAAAAGTTATGTGCTATTCAAGCCTTTAAACTGACACATCTTTGTGACATAACTAGCCTAAGAATAACTGTATGACTTCATTGGTTATAAGAATGGGTTAGGCTCTGAAAATGCAGCATATACTTGTTCAGAGTTTGTCTGAAAAGCAGAAGTAGCAGCAATGAAGAGGGGAAGGAAAAAAAAAAACAATGAGCAAGTATCAATGAGAGTGTGTAAGAATCAGGAGCAGCACAAATGTAGGGATGAAGATATGCAGAATGTGAGTGTACATACTGGGTGAGAGATCTAGAAGAAGAAGCCTAAAGAGAACGTGAGATATATATGAGAGAATAAACGAATGAGTGAGCAAAGAGTATACAAAAAGCCTTATGTGTAAGTGAATGTGTGAGAGATAAAGCTGTATGAAAGAGCAGTTGCAACATATTCAAACTATGCAAGGAGCAGAATATGAATGTGTAAGAACAATGAAAAACGTTACATGGTGAGAGATATGTATTTGAGAAAAATAGCTATGGATGTATGGATATATGTAACTGTGTGGAGGCAAGGAAGATAAGACTGTATAAAACAGGACACAGGACAAATATTTGTGTAAAAGAAAGTTATAAATGTATGAGAAACTTAATGTAACTGTATATAGAGATATATACTGACATGTATGTAAGGTAAGATATGTAGCAATGTGAAGATACATAGCAGAAGGGAGACACAGTCAGATCATTTTTGAAAAATAAAAGAAGTTAATATCAGAATATATGTGTTTCCTTAGTTTTCCAGTTAGATTGATAAAAATTTATTTTTAATTATACATAGATGTAAAGATTTCTTTTCTTATTCACTGTTCTGAGGCATTTCTGTCATTAGAATGGAGTGGATTGTGGGAGCTGGTATATCATGGTCCACACTAGCAGAATAATATTAAGCCCCTCTTGCATAAAGATAATATTTGAGTCCAAATAAGGCTACACTTCAAGAAGCAGAACCGTATATCACAAATAAGTTAAACACAATTGTAGTTTGAGACATGCAAACTATAAAAACAATATATTCAAAATATTTTCTCTAATTTCAGACAAAGAGAGTACAGTTGAAATTTTACTTCTGTGTTTTGGTATTAGATAGAATATAGAAATATTATAAATCATGTAAAACATGGCTTTTGAAATTTTATCAGTTTTCAATACTATATGTTTTTTTTCCTTCTTTATTTTGCATTTATCAAAAAAAACAATAAAAAGAATTTAAAAATGCCGAAGAGTTAACAATAACTATACAGAGGATAATAATCATAAGCATGGCTTATCAAGGGTGGAAATGTAAATAAGATTACTACACATATATTTTCTTTGTGTTCAGCTTTCCCTCTGAATTTTTTTTTCCATCCCTGTATATCCTTATTGAAAGTCTCTTCCCCCTCCCACCACATCTGATCATTTTTCTTCTCTGCAACTCCCCATCCCCTCCCTGGGCAGGGAGCAGACAGTCCTATGGTCACACTGGCCCAATAATACTTGGATCAGTCTTCACTCCCGGCCAAATCCAGTTTTGTCCCCCCTCCCTCAAGAGTGAGTCAGGTGTTCCTATGTTTTATAATATATCCAAGTATACTTTTTCTTGTCAATCAGTGTTTTATTAAACTAATGGGAGTGGAATATATTTAACATTAACAAGCACATAATCCCACAACAAAGTAAAATATATAAGTATGTGTTATTTACAATGCTGTAGTATTCATTTAAGAGGGATTTATACAGAAATTAATATATAAACATTTTATTTTCTAGAATTTACTTTGAATATGACATTAGTCTATTTTAATTCTTTTTACTAAAATTAAGGATGGTTAATTTTCTTTTTCTTCATCTTTGTTTTTTTTATTATTATGAATAAAGAAGTCACATTTTCTATCCTTGTATATCCTTATTCAAGGTTCCTTCACCATCCCACAGCATCAGGTCATTCTCTCTTATCAACATCTCCCCATCCCCACCATGGGCAGGTGGTCCCAAGGTCCCACGGTCCCAATATTGATAAGTTCATTTTCCACTCCTGACAAATCCAGTTTTCTCTCTGCAACCCCAAGACTGAGTCAGGTGTTCCTCTAGGGGGAGTGGGATCCAAAGAGTCAGTCCAAGATGCTTCTGATCCCAAGGTGTTCAGTGGTTGTGGTTTGCAGCTTGGGCATGTTTTGCTTTTTTTGTTTGTTTATTTGTTTGTTTAGAGTCCACTAATGAGTGAGTACATCCCCTGCTTATCTTTCTGGGTTTGTGAAACCTCTCTCAGGAGGATATTCTCCAAATCCATCCATTTGCCTGCAAATTTTATTATATCATTTTTTTCTTACTGCTGAGTAGTACTCCATTGTGTAGATGTACCACAGTTTGTTAATCCATTCTTCAGTTGAAGGACATCTAGGTTGTTTCCAGGTTCTTGCTATTACAAACAATGCTGCTATGAACATAGTTGAGCTAATGCCATTGAAATGTGACTGTGCATCTTTAGGTTATACACCCAGAAGTCGTATTGCTGGGTCATTAGGGAGACTGATTCTCAGTTTTCTGAGAAACTACTATACTGCATTCCAGAGTGGTTGAACAAGCTTACATTCTCACCAACAATGGGGGACTGTTCCCTTTGCTCCACACCCTCTCCAACATAGGCTGTCATCTGTGCCTTTTATCTTAGCCAATCTGAAAGGTGTCAGGTGGTATCTCAAAGTTGTTTTGATTTGTATTTCTCTGATGGCTAAAGATGTTGAGCATTTTTCAAGTACCTTTCAGCAATTTGTAATTCTTCTGCTGAGAATTCCCTTTTCAGATGGTTAATTTTCAAGGATAAAGTATTACAAAATTTCTACCAATTCTTTACTTGTGGCCTGTACATAAAATGTATTGAAAACAGATGATTATTATGTGGTAGTATCTTTTTTAAGTAATATAGTTCCATGCAAGTATTATGAAAAGAAACTGTAAAATCAACAAAGGAAGGAGGTGATGCTAATAATCCAGATTAGTGAGTTTAACCAAGCTCTGAAAAGGTAGAAAACTTTATAAAAGTAGTGAAAGGAAAATGGAAAGAGAAGCTTGAAAGTGGGGGGATGTATTGCATCGACATTTGTTGAAAGTGAATTTAGAATTAAATGCCATTCCTTTCACTTTTGAAGGCAAAAGATATATTCTGGTGGAGACTTAGGGATGCTGACAATATCATGGTTTGGGATTCAAGATAAGACAAAAATACTTCACATTCTTCAATGGTCCATTTGTTTTATGTTACCTCTGTCAGGTAAGGTTTGGTTGAGAAGTGGTTTAGGGCTCCATTAAACTGCAATAGATAGGACAGAGCACCAAAAATGTGAGAGAAACTTTCAATTAGAAGAGGAAAGCTCCAATAGAGAGATAAGTACCTTAAAAGAAGCAGAGGAGCCAGAGGGAGCAGAAATGAAAACTAAAGGATACTAAGATAATTGGTAAAGAACAGTGATGCTGTGTTGGTAAAGCAGTACTCCCAGATTTTTCCCCAATATGCTAAATAAAATTACTAGCAACAAGTAGGTAGCAAGGTTTTCACTACTAGCCATAGTTTTGTACATTTTGAGTAGGGCATTAATACAATTAGAGATAATGATTGCACCCAAGGTATATGTGCCTCTACCACACACGCACTGTTATTATGGCATGCTAATTCATTAGACTGGTTCACACTTCCCTTTCCAATACAGAAAAGTCCTTATCCTATTGTATTCATTGATTTCACTAAATTATATAAAATATGAGTTATAAAGGCATTAAAAAGAATTAGTTTACTTTTAAATTTTAATTTTGATTATCTGTTCAGTCTTTTATTGAGTTTGTGTGTGTGAAATAGGTGTAAAGATTCTGACAGTTAAATGTAGAAAACAGAGAACAATTTGAAAAACTCACTGCTAGTTTTCCAGCATGTGAGTGAGTTCTTAAGATTAAATTTGTCTTCAGGCTTGGTGGCAATCACAATTGTCAGTTCCTTGTGGCACTGGACATAGAGCGACTCTATTAATAATGGCAGAAGTTATACTAATAAAATCTCATTAGCATGACCGTCTAAGTGTGTTCTGAAAAGATCTACAATGATAGACATGAAAAAGTGGACCTGAAAAAAACCGTCATCTCTCAACATAACAACAACAAAATCAGAAAAAAACTACAGGCAACTAAGAAATTTTGAGAATGAGAGAGATAGTTTCTCTTGAGGAAGAGAAATGAGAAATGAAACTTATAGTTTAAAGGAAAAGAAGCATATTATAATTATATTATCTCAAATTAAAAAAGTAAAAAACAAAAGACATCTGAAAGCAAAAAAAAAACCATTGTTTTTTTCAGACAACAGCACATAAATTGGGTATTCAATATGAAATGGTCATCCCTGAAAACAGGCCTATACACATTACATTATACATACTGACCATATTCTTAAGAAGTTATTTAGAAATATATTACGTATGTGCATAAATATATAAACGATTAAAGATTAAGAGGTTTTGAATTTGAGAGTTGGTGGAGACATTCATGGGAAATCTGAGGGTATGAAAAGTTAGGCTAATGGTGTAATTATATTGCAATCTCAAAAAATATGAAACAAAAGAGAGTCAAACATTGAATATAAAGTAGAAAACATAATTATATCCAAATTTAATAATGAATATAAATTTAGTTTATTTTCAATTTAGTAGGAACAAAAGATGAAGAGAAGAGCAGAGGTGAAGTGAATAGAGAATGTCAGGACATTTTGGAATTGAATTTATTTTTAATGCCAGCATGGAAAATGTGTTTGCCATTGTAACATGATATTATAAAGAATTCTCATCATATAAATATCTCTTATCTTCACTCTGGACTTGGTCACATTAATCTAAATAAACAGGAAAAGTGAAATTATGTTTACACAGAGCCATATACATATAGCACAAAAAAAAAAACCATCAAGTGGATTCTTAGAATTTGACAAAATCCGAATCAGTGTAGTGTATTTGTTAAAAGTACAGAACAGAAAAAAAGCATTATAATACCTGAACTTCTTTTCTCTTTCTTTCTTACTGTGTATCAAGCTCCATTACTTTTAAAGTTAAAAGGTTTAAGGTATCTTTTTCTAAGCGTCTTAAAAAAGCAAGGTACTATGATGTCTGTATTTCAAGTTCCTCAACTGGAATTTGTGCTCTATAGCCCCTTTAGTAAATTGTTACTTTATTGAAAACATTTTATGTTTTAAAACTCAAAATTATAACTCATAACCAAAAAAAGCTTTGAAAAAATTTCAAATATTTTTCAAATAGTCACATATGCCTGACTGTTTACATCACATTAAGAAACACACACATACACACACACACACACACACACACAGAGAGAGAGAGAGAGAGAGAGAGAGAGAGAGAGAGAGAGAGAGAGAATAGCTGAAATGGTTATGTGTCAGTGATAGGCAAGGATGATCTGAATCAGGACCACTTACACATATATATATAGACTTGTGATTCAACTCAACCTAATGTCAGGATCCAAAATATGAAAGAAAGATGTATTTTGGGCTGCCCAATTATTTTTCTTCTCAATATAGTTACATTGAGTGAACTTTTCTCTGGTCTTTTGTTATTACTAATCTGTATAATTATCCCAGTGAAAAGTTTAGCTTGTTAGGGCTATCAAGACTGAGAGTGTGATTCAACAGCTCCAATAATAATATTGTGGCTATAATATTTCAGTCCTACTGATATTCAATAAAGCTGGGTAATTTTTAGACTCCATGCTGAGAAAGTGAGAGCTTTATTGGCAATAATCCAGTATGTTGAATTATGGGAATTTACAAATTCCCTTATTCAAAAACAAGCATCATCTTGTTTACAGGAGGTAGCACAATTCTTTTATAGGGACTGGAGGGGTGGTGCTTTAAGGAAACTATTACCAGTTTAGCTGCAAGTCTGTCTAATAGCAAGATTTCTTTTGTCCTTAGGGCACCAGAGATGCTGGGTCTTGTAAACATAAAGAAAAATGCTGAGAAGTGACATGAGTCATGTCATTTTCACTACATTTCTCAGGAATTTCTAACACTGCAGTGCATCATTAGGATCCAAAAAGCATCATTATGCCAAGAAGTGTGGATGATCCTGCAAAGCACATTTCATCCAGAGAACATGGTGCCAGTGAAGCAGCAAGATTTAGATGAAGGGCAAATCCACAAGTAAAGAAAATCCAAATTTTCTCAGAGAAAAAAAATTAACCTATCTAATACACCCCACTAAAAATACTAAATAAATAAATGTGAAGTAAATAAAAGATAATAATCACATGAAAAATCTAGTTGGCTTTTTTTTGTACACTGATTTTAAACAAGCATGATAAATTTAGTTCAGATCCTTAAAATGCCTAGCATGAGACTGGTTATATCAGTCTCAATATTCTAATTCAAATATTGTTTTCAAATTTCACATCTACTTTATACTATGCCATGCAGAAACTTCAAAATTGAGTAAAAAATTGCAATTAAAATTAAACTGGAAACAATCCAGTTTAGTGCATTTATTAGTATTGTAAATAATATTTATTACTTGAAATTAGTTATTCCTTGTAAAAGAGGCCTTATGGCTGTATTGTTAAGTGTCATTTAAAAAAAAAAATAATCAGCATTTTATTACACTTTAACCTATAATATATGACAGTGAATTTGAAAAGAGTGATTGTTTTAGTCTGTAGCGGGAAATCTGAAATTATGCAAACAAACCACGCGGGAGTGCTGAGCCGGGCGGAGTAGGTCGACTGGGGGAAGCGAGGAAAGAGCGTGGCACGAAGCAGACGCGCATCGCTGGACCAGTGACGTGGAAGGAAGGACGGGCCAGCTGGGACTGCTCTCGCTCTGCTGCGCAGATCGCTCCTGCTCTGCACAGTTAGGATTGCTCTGGTTCTCCACAGTTGGGCTGCTCCTGCTCCCAGCGGTGCGGATCATTCGTGCTCTCCAAGGTCCTGCTCTCCACTTCTCCGTCCTTCTCCTACTTTTTCTCCTTCTCCCCTGGAACAATCCCTGTTATGTAAGTAACTTTTAAATAAAAATCCTTAGTTAGCATATATTTCTTGGTGGGTTAGTACCGCGATATTAGTCATTTGTTCTGTAATTAACTAATTGAAATACTTTTTACATTGCATCAAAAAACTGTCAAGATATTTAAATTGTTCTTTAAATTTTAATAAGAAAATGATTTAACAATCCTGCTAAGTACTAATTAAAAACATTATCTGCAAATATATCAACCTTTCCATATAAAATTGTGTGGATATTATCAAAACTGGTATAATAAGATGACTATACAGTCTACAGACTACACAATTGAATAGAGTTCATCAGCTGAGTCCCCTATGAGGATCTTATGATTTTCAAAAACAACTCTTATTTACTGAATACATGATAGTTAGCAAAGGAGGTAGTCAATCAGAAACTGAAACATTTTAAAGGCAACAGTCTTTCAAAGGTAGCATCCTGATTTTATCTGTAAATAATTTGTAGCTAGAAAAGTTGAATAATTCATTCAAGAATATAAAATTATTTTTGGCCAAATATAAAAGAAAAATTCATCATTTTCAAACCTAGCAATTAGAAATGACCAATTTGGAGCATAAATTTATGTTAACTGTAACTCAACTAGAACACAAGATAGCTTTCTTTTAACTGTTCACTTTCAGAATTGTGGAAGATTTTGTGCTTATGTTTTCAGAATGTCACAGGAATAGAAATATGCAGTTTGTAATCTTTAATAATGGGATTTATTTGTAAATTTATTTATATTGCTACCTCCAACATTTCATTGACATGTTATGTTCTGGTAATATGTTATTGTGTTCAAAGTAAAAGATCATGAAATGCATGGTATATTGAGTGTTTTTTTATAATTAGTTAATTAATTTATTTTTAAGTATTAAACATGATTGGTAAATTCTTAACCAAATTAAACAAAAAAGGGAAGACCTACTTAAATAAAACAAGAAATTAAAAGGCACACATTATAACAGATATGAATGAAATTCCAGAAATATAATAAGGTCATATATTATAAATTTGTTTCAATAAATTGAAGAATCTGAAAAAAACTGGTGAGTTTTTAGATAGCAAAATTAAATCTAAATTCAATGAATGATCTTAAGAAATGCATACTTTGTAACCTGCTTTAAATACTAATAAAATACTTTGTACTAAAAATTTAAAAAACAGCAATAACAGAAACAAACACAAGAAAATATGGACTTACTACAGAATTCTACTATAACTTAAAAAACTAAGACAAATACATATCATCTAATTGCATAAAACCTAATGCCAAGACTCCAACTCCAGGAGCAAGTTGAAACAGACAAGCTCAGTTTATTGAGGAAGGGGCAAGCCTTATATACTCTCCACTCAGTGAGGGGAAGGGCTGTGTTTTGCAGGAATGGTCTTCTCTTGATGGACAAAGTCATGTCACATTAGGACTCTGCCTCTGTTGCCAAGACCACCAGGCAGACACCAAGTTGGCTTATAAGGAAATGCTCACTCATGGGGCCCTCATGGCTGAGGAAGTGCTTTGAGCAAATGCTTTAAGTCACTAGTTGTAACTGGTCTTAACTGGCTGAGGCCAGTCTGTCCCTCAGACCCTTAGAAGCCTCTAGGGCCTATATGTTCTAGGGTATGTCATGTTTTTCTTTATCTATTCAGCTCTTTTCTATTGTTACTTTAAATTTTATTTCATTATAGCACTTAATAAAGATGATTTGAGCCAGAAAAAGAATTAAACAAAGCCTTTAAATGTTACAAAGCCAGTGAAACCATGATATTAATCATTGTATTTTTTTTGTATATATATATAATTTGGTGTTTTTACATCATATACCCCATCAAACTCAGTTATGAGACCTCTCAGAATTATACCCACTCTTATGATCTCCCCATTTAAAAAAAAAATTTTAAGTAAAAACATTAAAAGAAAAAGAAAAAAAAGTACCATTACTCTGTCATTCAGATTGACATTGCAATATTTGACAGGAAAGTGACAAAATCAGATTTAAATTTTAAATTATGACATTGACTTAAGAATGGAGAATAGATTAGAAAAAGTAATATTAGAAAATAGGAAATGATTCAGAAGGCTATGACAGTGTAGTAATGACATTACAATTAATCTTCTGAATTTCTAGTAGTGAATAGAAGGGTGAACAAAAAAAGAGGACATAATACATCCAAACAAAATGAAGTAGAACTGATATAATCATGGAGAGGAAAAATGAGAGAGAATGACAACTCTCCACTTCCTAGATGATTGTGACAATGGTAGTATACAACACAAATACAAATACAGGCTGACAATGGTAACATTGTAGGACATAGTTTGGGGGGAATTTAAAGACATCCTTTTCTGACATGACAAATCCAGATGGGGATGTCTTATAAGCAGTGGAATGTATGATCTGTCATTTGAGAGGAGAGGGATGTGCACTTTTGGCTTCCTAAACAAAGTGAGTAGAAAAGAGACTACCTGTAAAAAAAAGAAAATAGGGATAACAAGTTGATAAGAAAGTACAACATCTCATAAGCAAACTCTTGATGTAAAACACTCAATAACTGGAGCTTTGGGAGATCTGAGGTAGAGATCACATTATTACATGTCTTTCAAATATACAGTAAAGTTCAAAGTCCTCTCTTGTGGAAAAATCCCAAGTGTCTTTCTTCTAAAAATGGCAGAATGATAGCTCCAAGAAAGTCCAGGGAAAAGGTGGCAGCAGAGAGGAGACTTGGGGATATCTTTCTTGAACAATGGCCTGGCCATCTCAGAAGTAACAAGCAACAGGATATGTGTGTCGCTGACTTCCTGGCATCTCTGACCATGGTCACTATGTCATTCCCTTTTATAAACCTGTTTCCAGATGTAGAAAATCTCACTCAGCACCAAGTTCTAATGTCAACCATTAAAACTGGGACACTGACTTTTAAACGGGAGAATAATTGCAGTACTTCCTGAAATCCCAATGACTGTTATTTCATATATCATGAAACACTCAGCAAATTAAAGGTGTGAAAAATAGTTGCATAAATTTATGATATCTGGTTAGATTTTTTATTATGAATAAAGTCATAATTTTTATCTGTGTATATCCTTGTTCAAGCTTTCTTCCCCCTCCCACTCCTTCCAGTCACTCTCTCTACCTCCTGCCCTTGCTGGGGTGGAGAAAGAGATGTGGAAAAGAGTGGTTTTTCTTATTTGAGAATTTAAGTATTATTTCAGAAGTAATCTATGATCTGAAATATGTATGTATCAATGTCTTTATTGAGGTTTCACTATGAATAATATCAGGTAAGAAGAAGTAGAAGAAAGAATAATGGTAGGTAGGAATGTGATGTCGTAGCCATGAAGGAAAGAGGGAATTGCTTTCAAGGTTCTTGGGAAGGTAAAGAAAAAGAAGGAGGCAGAGCTATATATAGAGTGTAGATGTCTGGTTTTTATGGTACAGGATTTTCCTTTTTACATTAGTTCTTAGCTTTGAGCTTCAGATAATCCCTCTATCCCATAGTCTTCTTATTTCTACTCCTTCTTCTAATTTTTCTAACTACAATATTCTGAGTGAGCAGAGTAATGGTATAATTAAGTTTTTTACAAAACCCATCTAGTGTAACACATATAAGGTTATGTTGTTAGATAGGATGTTAAATATTTTATTTATTTCTTTGCCAATGGAGACTGTCAACTCATTTAAACATCCAATTACAAAGAACAGATGATGAAAGATTTCCAGCTCTCCCCAGGTACATATTTACACTAAATATTTTAGGGTATTCATGCATGGAAAATTGAAGTTATGAATAAATATGTTTCTGTTTGGTGTAGTTTTTACTTGTAGCTGCTAATGTAAAAGCTTATAGAATAAGTGAAGTAGAGACATAGCTCTAAGATTAAAAGAGAAATAGATTGATAGACTCAAAATAGTCTTTCATTCTCTTATTTATTCCCTATCTATTCTTTATATATATATATCACTTTATTTCTGAAATTTCAAATATGGTCATAATTTAAAATTTTTACAATATCTATTTTAATAGTTATCAAATGAGATAGGAATTGTGACATATTTGTGTAGGGCGTGGTTTGCCTTTGCACAATTTGCCAGAACATTCTATTGCCACTTATGCTAATTAGGCATCGAGTAATGACCAATCTGATGTGCCTATGCTAATTAGGCATTGAGAAAGGACCTATCCAATGCGATCCTCAAATATGTTAATGAGCCATTATTTTGGGCCAATCACCAGCCATATGCTAATGAGTACTACTTTGAACCAATCACCAGCTATATGTTAATGAGGCATTGTGATGGGCACCAATCACACGCCAGGCTTCCCTATATAAGCAGGCTGAATCTCAGGCTCGGGGTCTTCTTTCCACCATTTCACAACTGAGCTGTACTCCAATAAAGTGTGATCCCAGAAGAATCGTTTGTGTGGTGACTCGTCGTTCTGCAGGCCAGAAGCGGCTCGTCACATATTTGAAAACAAGTAAATCCATCTTTATAACATACCACATAATAATTACTTTTTGAAATCAGTGTTACACTTTGGATTTAGAAAAATTGCTTTCATAAGTAGTATTATGATGAATAAATAATTTGAAATTAATTTAAAAATTATTTCCTTAATGTAAAATGGGCATGTTAATGTTACAGATATGATTGAAATAATATCAGATATTTTATTCATCTTAATTTAGATAATTTTTACACTGACAAATATTTCTACATATAACTATAAGCATAGAACATTGGTATTAATAAGCAGTGAAACAGAATGATTGAAGAAGGCAGTCCTAGCAACATCATAGGCAAGGAGAAAGTATTTTATCATGATTACTTCACCTATTCAGATTTCCTGGATTCCACTAGATTAATATGCTTTTCAAAATTAAACATATAAGAATCACATGAAAGCAAGTTCTTAAATTTTATAGCTGTAAATATAAAAATTGCAAAAAATAAAGCTACACAGATGACATACAACTCTCTTAAAATATTGTTTTCTTTTCAAGTGATTGTTCACTTTTCAGGAAAATTCATGATATCAAAGGAAGTAGATACATTAAACCGAATTGGTGATAAACATTGATTACCACTTTAGTATTTGTTTTTAGATTTTCCTAGGTTTGGATATATTTAAAAACTCTAAATTTACCAGTGCAATTACAAGTTTAATTCAATTTTTTACCTTCTTGTCAATGCAGAGATACCTTTTGTATTCTGGTGTGTGTGTGTGTGTGTGTGTGTGTGTGTCTGTCTGTCTGTCTGTCTGTGTGTCTGTGTGTGTCTGTGTATGTGTTTGTGTGTGTGTATAGAGTAATAGCAATGGCTGCTAGGACCAAATTTCTAAACTTATATTTTTTCCTAATGAGCCTAGCATTTAACAGCTTAGCCATCTCTACAGCTCAGAGTTAGCTTTGTTTTCTTTTTTTTTTCTTACCTTTTTGTTTACAATGAATAGTTGATGTTTGTGATTGCTTTGAATGCATACATGTGTAAGCATTACATATGTGCCTGATGTCCAGGAATAAGTGATAAGATGACATTGAATTACTGGGATGTTAGTTACAGAGTGTTATGGGCCTAATGTGAGTGCTGCCAACTGAGCCATGGTTCTCCAGAAAAGTATATGCTTTTAAACCCTGAGTCATTCATTGGACCACTTTAATTTAATTTAATTTATTATTTTTAATCATATGTATGTGTAGAGTACGTGCAAGGACTTATGTAAGTCAGAAGAAGGCATTCAATGTTTAAGACTGAAGTAACCAGAGCTGCTTAATATGGATTGAGAATACTACATTCAGTTACTTTTCAGGGTTGCAGATATCATGTTTGATGTATTCACAGACTCCATATTATATCTAAGACACTCTCTTTATAATTTATAAATAAAAAGTACTTTAAAAGGTAATTAATTTAATGAAATAAAATATTTTTTAGTGCACAGTGATTTTTTTTAAATTTTGTTTTTGAGGTATACCCATTCCAATAAGGTACTCTACCTACAGTCAAATTCTTGTAAATAACAATATTCACACTGAATTAAAAAGTGTATTTCAATAGTATTTTAATTTTCTTCCACCATTGGTTCCTTGATGAGTGAGCTGACATTAATTCAAGTCTCCACTATAATTCTATCATATAATGGTAGCCACACAAAATTTTGATATTGAAACATTATTAAAACTCAACTTGTTGCTCAAAATTAATGTTGAAGACAAAATATTGGGGCTGGAGACATGGTAAAGATGTTGTGAGAAGAACTTAGATTAATTCTCATCACTTATAGGGAAGTAAACAACCATCAGTTTAAGGGCATCTGACAACTTAATCCATCTTCCACAAGCATGTCCACAGAAATACTTGCAGCAAAACCACACCAATACACAGAAAATTAAAAAAAAATACAAAGAAGAAAGTAATTTAGCAGTAGGGTGATAGATTTCTGTAATTTTTCAGGCCACAGGAATTACATAGAGATCCTACCTAAGATAAAAGCTCTAAATATTTTTACTCAAATGTATTTCATGTATTTTTCCACCCTTTTGTTTTGCTTTATGTTAGAGAGAAGGTTAATTCTACACTGGCAATGTTTTACTGACGGGTGTACCAGGCACCGGTCTATGAATATAGAATAATATAATTAGACATTCTTTCAGTACTTTTAGGGAAGGGAGAGCAGTTCTAACCTAGGTCTCTAAATACTAAATATCCAAATACTGTAGAGAATATGCACCATCCCAAGACATGGGCCTCAAACTAAAAAAGACATAGATTAGCCACTTTCACAAGTACTGTTCCAAAAGATGGCACCAGAAAATGTTGCAGATAGAATAAATTGTATGTCAAAGGTTTAGTGCCTCTGTTGGTGTCCAGATTTTTCTTTACCTTACATGCAGAGTACTTTCTCATCCCAAAAAGACTAAGGTGAAAGGGTGAAAGTTCCATGCAGGCACAGAAGACAGTTTTCTGAAAAGAAAATTGATAGCACAGGAACAAAGATAAACAGTCAATGAATGAGATCTTATGAAACTTAAAAGCTTCTGCAAGACAAAAGACACTATCAATTGGAGAAAGCAATATCCTAAAAAATAGATAAATATTTTTTGAAACCCCATCTCCCATAGAGGTCTAATTATCAAAATATATAAAGAACTCAAGAAGCTAGATATCAAAATCCCTATGATTGAATATTTGGGTACCTGTCTAAACAAAATTGCCAATATAGAAATCTGAAATGGATGAGAAACACTTTCAGAAATACTATATATATTTAGACTACAAGAAAATGCAAGTCAAAATGACTCTGAGATTCTATCTTATACCTGTCAGAATGGCTAGGATCAATAAGAGTAGTCACAACATATGCTGGAAAGGATGAGGAACACTTTTCTATTTGGGAAGTGACAAAAATTGGTATACCCACTATGGAAATCAACATGGTAGTTTCTCAGAAAATTGGGAATTGATCTATTTTGAGACAAAGCTATACCACTCATGGGCATATACACAAATGACATTGCATTCTACCACAAGGAAACTTGCTCAACTGTGTTCACTGAAGCTTTATTCAGAATAGGCAGCAATTGGAAACAACCCAAATGTCCTCCAAGAAAAAAAAGATAAACAAATTGCGGTACATTCACACAGTGGAGTATCACTTAGTTGTTTTAAAAAATGAGAGATTGTTTTGAAGGAAATGTACAGCCTTGATAAATAACTCTTTCTTCTTTATTCAGAGAAGATAAAAAATACAAATTTCAAGAAACTAATCATGAAAACCAAAACAAAACAATCCAGTTAAAAAATGGGATACAGATCTAAATAGAGAATTCTCAACAGAAGTATCTTAAAAGGAAAGAAACACTTAGAGACATCCTTATCCATCAGGAGAATGCAGATCAAAATGATTAAGATTTTATTATATGACCATTGGAATTGTTAAGATAAAATATAGAAGTGATTGTATATGCTGAAGAGGATATGGAACAATTTGAACACTCTTCCACTTCTGAAGGTAGTGCAAACTTCAACAGCCAATTTAAAAGTCAATATGGCAAATTCTCAGAAACTGGGGAATGAATCTATCTCAAGAACACTGTTGGGCATATACTCAAAGTATGCTCAATTATACCACAAGGATAGTTGCTTATCTATATTCATAGCAGCTTTCTTTGTAATTGCCAGTACTTAACCACCTCGATGTCCTCAACAGAAGAATAGACAATGAAAATGAGTTAAATTTACACAATAAAGTATTATCTAACTGTATCCTAAACTTCACTGGCAAATGGATGAAAGTATAAAAAATATATTCCAACTAAGGTAACCCAGACCCAGAAAGACAAACATAATATGTACTCACTTATAAGTGGCTATGAACTCTAAAGTAAAAGATAACCAAGCTGCAATCTACACACCCAGTAAATCTAGATTACAAGGTGGTCTCAAAAGGGGACACACAGATCTCCTTTGGAAGGAAAAGTATAATAATATACTTCCTTGATAGACTGAGTTTGGTTGGGGATCAGATCATGAGTTAGCAGATGAGAAGGTTTGGGGAGAGTTCTGAAAGGGACAGTTGGAAAGGTCATAGGCATGTAAAAACCAGATGCAAAGGATATTTACAGGAATTTACATAGGTGACCCCCAGCTAAGAATCCTGGCAATGGGTAATACATAGCCTGAACTGGCCACCTCCTGTGACTAGGCAAGGCTTGCAGTAGAGAGATTAAGACACCAACCCAGCCACTACCATGGACTTAAAGTCTGCCCTTCCTAAGGGATATGCTGAGGTAAGAATGGCAAAATGATTGTAGAAGTGGCCAACCAATTACTGATCTAGCCTGAGACTCATGACATAGGAGTGAGCACACTTAAAATGTGGCCTGGATGTCCCAGAAATAGGATAGAACCAAGCATGATTGGGGGAAAAATGTCAATTTATGTAAGGTGCGGTGGTTTGCCTTTGCACAGCTTGCTGGAACATTCTATCGCCACTAATGCTAATTAGGCATCGAGTAGTGACCAATCAGATGTGCCTATGCTAATTAGGCATTGAGAAAGGACCTATCCGATGCGGTCCTCAAAAATGTTAATGAGCCATTATTTTTGGCCAATCACCAGCCATATGCTAATGAGTCTACTTTGAACCAATCACCAGCCATATGTTAATGAGGCATTGTGATGGGCACCAATCAGGCGCCAGGCTTCCCTATATAAGCAGGCTGAATCTCAGGCTCAGCGGCTTCTTTCCATCATCTTTCAACCGAGCTGCACTCCAATAAAGTGTGATCCGAGAAGAATCGTGCGTTGTTGTGGTGACTCATCGTTCTGCAGGACAGAGGCGGCTTGCTGCAAATTTAATGATGCCTAATCATATTCTCTATTTGCATACTTTGGTACCTAGCCCAGTTATCACCAAAACGGCTTCATGGTGAAAACAGATGAAGAGACCAAAGGGAAACATTAGGCTGAACTCAAGAAATCCCTCAAGAGAGGGAGGAAGGATTGAATAAAACAGCTGGTTCAAGAATGTCTCAATAAAATCCAGAGAATCAACTAACTTGTGCTAGTAAAAGCTCACAGAGACAGAACAAAATGCAAGGGAGTCAGAGCAGGCCTGACCTAAGCCCTCTGCATGTATGTGAGAGGTATACAGATTGGTCTTCTTGTGGAACTCATAAGTTCTGACTATTTGACTGGTGTTTGGGACAATTGTCCTCTCATTGGGTTGCCTTGCCCTGCCTTGATACAAAGGGAGGTACTTAGACTCACTTCAAATTGATATGTCATGTTTTGTTAATATCAGTGGAGGACCTGCCCGTTTTTAAGTATGAATATGAACTAGGGGATGAGGCAGAGGGGAGGTAAGTGAATGGGACTGGGAGGAGGGGAGGCAGGAGAAACTGTCAGGATGTAAAACAAATACCTATGTTTTAAATGGTATAAAATTTTCAGGCAAATGATTGCAATTAAAAAACAAAACAAAACAAAAATGATCCGAGTGAGATAACTCAAGTCCCAAAGGACAAATATGGTCTGTAACCACTTACAAATATATCTTAGCTGTTAAGTAAACGATAATCAAGTTACTATCCACAGAACCAAAAAGGTTAAGGTAAATAAGATGGTTTGGGGAATACATGGATATTTCTGGGTAGGGGAAAAAGAATAGATTTTGCATGGGGGCTAGAGGCAATGGGATAAGAAGAGAATGAGGAATGTGGTGTGGTTTTGTGTGTGTGTGTGTGTGTGTTCGTGGGAAGGAATGAGGGAGAGAGTGCAGGCAGCCACTGTTGAAATCTTAAGGCACTTAGGGGTGTTATGGAAACCCTGGAATCTATTAGTGTGACCCTAGTGAGAACTTCTGGTGATGGAGAATAAAGACCGTTATTTTGCAGCCAGGCAAGGTGTCCCTTATTGAGACTGGAATATATTCAGTTGAGTTCTTGGCCCTGGGGTTCCTATGGACATCTTTAAATAACTCAAGCTGGTGCCAAGACAGAGTGTTACTCTCTGAAACCTGACAGCTGGGCTCTATAGCATAGGACAATACCCTTACTTTCACTGAATATAGAGAGGTCAAGTAGCAAATACTGAAATCACTGATCTGTACAGTCCATGGCTTCATTTCTTAACACTCAATCCACATTGGAGAATATGTCAAAGGAAATAATGCATGCTTGCATTGCTAATTTAATTCAACTAATAATCATTATCATGATGTCTTCTCATATAATTTAATATCCAAATCTCTTTCTTTCTGAATATTGTGTAGCATGACTAAATTTTGAAAAATGAGGGATGTATATTGCAAAATCTTGAAATTCATCAAGAGTTTATTTACAGTAGAGTTGTCTATAATGTATAATTTAGAGTTCTCCAAGAACACAGTCATCATATGGTGCTGAGCAGTGGTATTGTAAATTTTATGTGTGCTAATTAGAGCACTAATGAATGGTGATTTTCTTCAGCAATTATCATTACATTTTTTACTCCTTAAATTTGCTTTAGGATGTATAGGATATTTCTCGTGAAAATGTGTCTCATATAGCCTACCAATAGTTTACACTTATAAAAATCATCTTTTGCTCTCTCTTTCTCTCTGTCTGTATATGTATAAATCTTTCAGGTGATTATTATTTTCTTCTACCATGTGCACAGTGGAAATAAAATTCAGTTTATCTGACTAAATGGCAGACATATCGCTAACAGCTAAGCCAATTTAGATTCTTGTCTAAAATAACTAAAATGATACAAAATTTTATCAGTTTATATTCATACTTTATAAAAATGTGATAATTTCAGGCATGCACCTTATTTCTCTACTTATAATTATTCAAGTTCATAAATGCTGAATTTGAATAGCGATAGAAAAGAAAAGGAATTGCAAAGATTATATATATTTTGTAGTAACAAAACAATATATGACCCCAGTTTCTACTTTAAGTAGTCATTCCCATTTTTTTCCATTAACTACTTCAGGTGTCATATAATAATAATCCTTTACCTATGTCTTACAATTTATTTTTATATCTTTTATGTCAAGCAATTATATCATCTCAGAGAAGATGAGACAAACATTAATATCTCCAGTTGACAAGTAAATGCTTTTAATATAAAATGTGTATTACAAATATACTCCATTTTATTAGTATGCTTAAAAATAAATTCCTGTGGTGAACAACTGAAACACAAAATTTACCACACACTTCTTACATTCTATGTCTTAATATTACATTATTTTTTATAAGAAATCCAGGTCTAGAAGAGGATGCATTTTGCAATATAAAAAGAAGTATCAAATGTAATGGTGAATTTTTTAAAAAGGAGAAAAATACACTTATCAACTTTTTTGTGCCAAAAATTTTATTTGGGCATGGAACTGCTTCAGGATCTGAGGTTCCATTGCTGAAAAATCCTTCTTTTGTGTTCTCAGCACAATGTAGTCTTTTGGAATTCTGGAAACTAAATGAAGCATAGATTAGGGACATCCACCATTCTCATCACAGCTGCTGCAATTTCATGAAGCCCATTGCATGCTCAATGGAAAAGAAACAAACTGTCCATCTGTGCCATGTATTTTGTTTGGATTCTCATGCTTGATTATTGGGAGTAGTTAAAGTGTATGGTAATCTGATTATTTCTCAAAGGTTTTTTTTGTGAAGTTTGGATATATACAATTGAATTTAATATCTTAGTTTATCTGGATATGCTACAAGTTTTTATCATTTTATAATCTGAAAACAATTACTATTTTGGATATTTTATTTTTTTTCCTTCTTTATTTTGTATTTATCAAAAAAACAGTAAAAAGAATTTTAAAATGTGGAAGAGTTAACAATAACTATACAGAGCTCGCTTCAACAATTACATTTTATCATAAGAATAAATGAACTTCCTTTGTACAAAGCATTTAAGAAAGTTAAATCTGTATGTAAATTAAAACTGGTAGTCTTAAATTTTGCATTGAATAAAAACTGCATATGGATCCTTCAGGGTGCTGTGACAAAGAGCTGTAATATAGGGAAGCCAGTAAGTTTTCGATTTCCTAACAAAGTACAATGGCAACCTGAATAGCATGCTTTGTGTATGACTTTCCCAATTCACAAAAAAGAAATCCCATCAGAACTTGGAAGTATTTGTAAGAGCAACCAGAAAACACTTTACAAAAGCATCATGAATATTTATATGTGAACAGATAGAAATAAAAATTGATAAAATTATCAGAAATTTATATTCATCAAAGAGTAATATCTAATTTAATAAAATAGTGTATTACTTCAGATGATTCTGCTACTTTAACTATATTCTACAATATTCTAAACAAGTATCAGAAAATTATGAAATGAGTGTGCAGCATATTCATGTATGATTATTTATGTCTTAGATAAGAAGGGCAAAATTTTAAAAATGTAAAAGTTAAAGGAATGTTAAAATTTTAATTAAAAAATCTTACTTTTTAAATAATAGAAGAAATATATTATAGCATGAAAGGTACTATGCAACAGAGTCCTAATATGAAAATTTAAGTGTAAGTTATTTTAATATTCATAACATGATTGAAATGCATATAACATATTTTCATTATAGAAAGCATGGAAATTATTTCTAATGCCAGTTCTGTTTCACTTATACTTTAGGAAAGTATATTAAATCATATGAGGTCAATCTTTTGTAACAGAAAGTAAAATTTCAAGCCATCACAAAAAGACAAAGAGACAGAGATAGAAAAGAACTGGTTATTTTTTAATTGCAAACATTTATCTACCTGTAAAACATTGATGAAAAAGTCTGTGTATAAAGCATCCAAAATTAATTGGCTAAAATAAGTATCAGTTAACATGCTCACAGATAGGCTGTTTGTAGGAAACATGGGTAAAACCAGCTAGACTGTTAGTGAAAGTTTTTTTGGATAGGAATTTTCATGCCATTATTAACAAGAACAGTTACCAAAGATGTTTAATATATTACAAAATGAAACAGAATATTCTGAAGTCAAAACTAAGTACCACTGTATGTAATTTGTTGCTGCCTACCATGAGAAATCATAAGTAAAGTAGGAATTTCGTTCACTGAATATTTTGTTCCATGATAAAAGCCCTTAGAATTTCATTGATCTTACTTTCAGCACAAATCAATTATTTCTCTGAATATAAATGCTTTTTGAAGGAAATATGATAATTATCTGGGGAAGTGAAGTTGATGTTATAGAATCTCCACTTGATATAGAATATTCAGGGGAGATTATTTATTTTTTTGGTTTTAGTTTAACTTTGATTTTTTTCAAAGTTTTCTTCCAGTGGGAAATAAATGTCCAGGCATACATTCAAACAGAAATGCAAAATATACAATCAAAGAGAAGAGATGAATATTTAACTTTTAAGTTTCAAATTGCATCAAGTATTGCATTGATAGTGGGGAACACAAATATGTTTTAGTCTGTTCTCTAACAAACTTAATTTAACCCTTACATGTGTCTTCACTGTGATTATTGCCTTTGTGTACAATTGAGAATATAATGTTTTGTTTTATGAAGAGTTTGTATTGTTGACCTAACATTTCACAGTCTTCTATCTTTCCAACAATCAATATTTAAGAATTTAAGTGCCAGTGATAATGAACATCTGATGGGACACTGAAGAATCTATGTTTCTGCAAATAAAATTGAAAATCACCTGTGCAAGAAAAATAACATGGTTGGTAACTGGTAACTGTAAGAATATGAAAACCAAGTTTGCTCAAATGTAGCAGAGAAGAGAAAGAATACATTTTACTTGCTTTTGTTTTATTTTTTTTTTACTTTAGAGAAGAGAAATTGCTTAATAGTCTCACTAAAGAAAAATATGTACTAATTTTATTACAGAAGCTTATTTAAAGTGAAAGTGAAAAAGGTAGTCATTTACAGTCAGTTATTTATGTAACATTTGCCTGATTTCAGGGACTGTTTACCCAAGTCAAATGTATAAACCTTCTGTCCACTGTTGTACAAGTGCTATATATGTGTGTGTTGTCTATAACTTTTTAGGCAAGATACCACCAACTCAGGTGGGAACCTCATATTAGACAGCAAGTTCATATCCCATAATTAGCTAAACATTGAATAATTTGTAAAGCCTTGAGAAGACTGAGATATAGTCTCAAGGAAAGAGTTGCCACTTATTTCCTTGCTTGAGAATTGAGAAGGCATACTTTAGATTCCAAAAATAAACCAAACTGAACCAACAAACAAAACACTACAATATTACACAATTCCCACTGTGCTATCAAAGACAAACTCATCTGCAAGGTGTCCAATGTTCTAATATTTACAGCAGTGCTCACAGTCTCCTGAACCTTGATGAGAGATTTTTGCTTGCCAAGGTAGAGGAACCAAGACTTATAAACATATTGTCTCCAAGTTCCATCGTGGACTAATGGTGCTCATACCTCCTCAGTTTGAGTGGGAAATGGAGGTCTGATGCAACAACATTAACCTAAAATACAAGAAAGTTTATTTTCATTTTATATTCTTATTTGTATAAGTACTTATGCGGTACTAAGACATACTTTGATGTATTTATACAATGTGTACAGATTAAATTACAATAATTATCATTTTTCATTTTCAAAAATATGTTTTAATTTTTGTGCTAAGGAATTGAGTCTCATGTCTATCTAGCTCTTTATAAACTAAAATATTACTGGGATTTGGTTTACCTAATACTGGTGATTAATACTGATAAAAACTTATTTTATGTATGTGTGATCCAATTTTAAAAGGAATCTAATCCATTAAGCTTATTTAACAATTTACTTAAATAATTTTGGATATTATTACTGTTGAATTTCAATTATATATTTATATTATAAATAATGTGAAAAGCACCTGACCATTTGATTCCCATTTATACAGTTTAATCAGATTATTTTCTACCTTTTTTTCTGCACAAATATCTTGTTAAAGGAATCTAAAGGAGTTATTACTTCTGTGGTCTAGATTCAAAATTTATTTCAAATAATTAGTTGGTGTAATAACTTATGAAAGAATAAATACAAATTTCAAATTCTCTGTGCAGTATATTTTGATGTAGGGCTATTTAATTGATATATTCATGTGCTGGGATAATAAAGCTTTGATACTGACCTTGCCTTTGGAAAGCCTATAGTTTCTGATGAGTTTTCTAGACAGGTACAGTTGGAAAAATATTTAATAAATTAGCAGCTGTGCATCAAGTACTGGGGATTGTGCTAATTTACTGAAGAAACAAAAGTACATCTTACACATTAGCTATAATTGAAATCAACACCTCATTAAGCTTATGACAATAAACTGTCTTTCTCCTCTATCAATTTGCTTCTTTTCATAGACTTTATACATGAGTTTTGATATGTATTGAAATCATGATCCCTTTGTTTTCAGGACCATGAAAGTGGTACTAATCTTTATAATTCTTGAAGGGATTACACATTGCATTTTGTTAACTATTTTTCTAAGCAGATAAAGATTCACTGGGTTTTACACAGACTTTTCGAATTCAATAACTGTTATTCTACAGGTTTAGAAAAACAATGAAGAGGTTATTTCTGCTGAAAAACATGCCAATTCTAATACTGCTTTGTGCAATTGGAGGTATAGTTTCAAAATTATTCCTGTGATTAATAACATATAGATTAATATCCAGATGTCTGTGATCCTAGATATTCATTGTAATGGATCTGAAACAAAAGTCTTGAAACTCCAGTCTGAATGTGTTAGTAATCTGACTGCTGGGTCATAGCGAGATCTTGAATTGTGGATCTAATGTCAATGGCCATTTCAAGAAGATCCTAAAATTTTTGATTAATATAGATTTCATAACATTAAAAAATCTAATTTCTCTTGAGAATGTGTGAGAAAAATCTTCATAAATTTTATCATTTTACTCAGAATTTTGTAAAATAACTAGCATCCATTGCTGCTATAATTTCATTAATATTACCTTTGAAAGTCACACTGAAACTCAGTTCCCAATGCAGCAGACATTTAGGAAGTGTGCTCCTTAATAAGTACTTTGTGATGATATTGGTGCCATTGTGTATAGGAAATAAGATGCTTGTCAAAAAATTTCAAATTTGTAGCATACATTATTTTTGTCTTGTGTCCTTTCCAATATGTGGCCACACAGCTAATTGTCTCAGGAGAAAAAGCCCACCCTTACATGGACAGCAGCCATCACTATAAACCAACTCTATCTTCTCATTTATCTTGGAATTCAAAAGCTCTCATATCATAAAATATTACTTTATTATGTTTAAAAATGATCTATTCTATTATATTTTTAAGCAGCACTTCACTGAGTCTGGTCCAACTAACTTTTTCTATGTGAAAAACTGAGAGGTCTTAAGCAGCTAAAATTTATATAAGTTTTATGTTTATTTGATAAAATTTTTCTATGCACATTTACCAAGTAAGAATTCAATTGTTTCATTTTTTTTTTTAATTTCTAGGTAATTCAAGATCTGCTAACCCATGGAATAGTTTTTTTTTTGAAAGAGTAATCTTTTATTAAAGTTTTATTTAGCTTTGGAAATTTTTATTCTTCAGTAACAATTTGTGTAAGTGTTTTACCTGCAGGCATGATGTTCATGTGGGTTAAAAAGTAGCCGAATTTCTGTAAACAGTGTTTCAAATGGTTATAAGCCACCACAGAGGTGTTAGAAACTAAACCTGGGTCTTTTGGAAGATGAACAAGTATTCTTAACTCTTGAGCCATCTCCTGACCCCTTTTATCATTCATGTTGAGTTAAACTTTCCCAATATTTTCTGAAAGTTTATCTAATTTACTAAAAATATTTTCTATAATAAAATGCTTTTCCATTTTATTTACAGCACTGAGACTGGCATTTAGAAACATTCAGTTTTATAATTTAGTTCTTAATAGTCAAATAACTATTGGAAAAGATTGTGTAGAGACTCTGTAGGTTGTAAACATAGTTTTCATTGAAATTTACCTAGTAAATATCAGTATTATTTACTATGAAGTAAATATAAATTTTCTTTACTTAACACATAACTTTACCTTTATGAGAATTTAGTTTTAAATATGGGATTTAGGCTTTTTGAGGGAGATCTAGAGGCATAGCTTTGGGGACTCAGGACCCTGGATTCAGCATAGCCAGCTCCCATTCAAAACCTGATGGCATGCTTCCTGTCCTTCCTGTTTGCTACTTCATTCTTGGGAAGAGGATTAGCACTGTCACTGTGTGGGTCAGTTCAACTCTAAAAGATTTGCCTTAAGGTTAATTTTTGTACCAGTGAGTGTTTATATAAATCTCTTAATAAATATGTGTTCTTTCAAGGTCCATAAAATATGGTGTTGGGTTCTGATGGGCAGTGCATTGAATCAGCAGATTGCTTTTGGTAGAACTGCCATTTTTAGTATGTTGATCCTACCTACCCAGGAACATGGGAGAGCTTTCCATTTTCTGGTATCTTCTTCAATTTCTTTCTTCAGTGATTAAAAATGTTTGTCAAATAGATCTGTTACTTCTTTGGTTATAGCTACTCCAAGGTATTTAGTGCTATTTGCAGCTTTATAAAGAGTGATGTTTCTCTTTTTTCTTTTTCAGCCCTTTTAATAGAAATAGAATAGAAAGTCTACTGATTTCTTTGAGTTAATCTTGTATCCTGCAACATTCTTGAAGGTGTTTATCAGCTGTAGAAGTTGCCTGGTAGAATTGTGTGAATCACTTATGTATACAATCATATCATCTGCAAATAGAAATAGTTTCACTTCTTCTTTTCCAATTTGTATCACCTTAACTCCTTTTGTTCTCTTAATGCTTTAGATAAAACTTTGAGAACTATATTGAATAGATAAGGGGGAGAGGTCATCCTTGTCTAGTTCCTGATTTTAGTGGGATTGCTTTGAGTTTTTCTCCATTAAGTTTGATATTGACTGTCAGCTTCTTGTAAAGCACCTTTATTAAACTGAAATATTTTCCTTGTATTCCTGGTCCCTCTAGTGCTTTTATCATAAAGGAGTGTTGGATTTTGTCAAAGGTCTTTTCAACATCTAAGGATATGGTCAAGTGGTTTTGTTCCTTTAGTTTGTTTATATGATTGATGACGTTTATGGTTTTTCATATGTTAAACCATCCCTACATTTCTGGGATGAAGCCTAATTAATCATGGTGGATGATACTTTTTTTTTTCTTCTTTATTTTGTATTTATCAAAAAAACAGTAAAAAGAATTTTTAAAAAAAAATGCTGAAGAGTTAACAATAACTATACAGAAGATAATAATCATAAGCATGGCTTATCAAGGGTGGAAATTCAAATAAGATTACTACACATATATTTTCTTTGTGTTCAGCTTTCCCTCTGAATTTTTTTTCCATCCCTGTATATCCTTATTGAAGGTCTCTTCCCCCTCCCACCACATCTGATCATTTTCCTTCTCTGAAACTCCCCATCCACTCCCTTGGCAGGGAGCAGACAGTCCTATGGTCACACTGGCCCAACAATGCTTGGATCAGTCTTCACTCCCGGCCAAATCCATTTTTGTCCCCCCTCCCTCAAGAGTGAGTCAGGTTTTGTATATTGTTGTACAGCCAAAATTTTGTTGAGAATTTTAGCTTCAATATTCATGAGAAAAATTGGTCTGTAATTCTCCCGTTGGCTTGGGTATTAAGGTAATTGTGGTCTCATAAAAGGAGTTAGAAAATATTCCTTTAGTCTCTACTGTGTGAAATAGTTTGAGGAGTAATGGTGGTAATTCTTTGATTATCTGGTAGAATTCTGCACTGAAACCATCTGGACCTGGGCTTTTTTTTAACTTGTGAGTCTTTTAATGACAGCTTCAACTTCATTAAGGGTTATAGGTCTGTTTAGGTAATTAATCTGTTCTTGATTTAATTTTGGTAAATGGTACCTGTAAAAAAGCTGCCCATTTCTTCTAGGTTTTCCTTTTTTGTGGAATATAGATTTTCAAAGTATGATCTGATAATTCTCTGAACTTCCTGGGTGTCTGTTTTTCTGCCCACCTTGTCATTTCTGATTTTGTTACTCTCTTTCTGCTTGTTGATTAATTAGGATAAGGGCTTATCTATCTTGTTGACATTCTTGAAGAACCAACTCTTTGATTCATTAATTCTTTGAATTGTTCTTTTTGTTTCAATTGTATTGATTTCAGCTCTAAGTTTGATTATTTCCTGCTGCCTACTCCTTCTAGATGAGTTTGCTTCTAATTGTTCTAAGGCTTTAAACTGTGCTGTTAGTTCTCTAGTGTGGGATTTCTTTAGGTTTTTCATATAGGCATCTAGTGCTATGAATATTCCTCTTAAGACTGCTTTCATAGTGTCCCACATTTTGGGTAAGTTGTGGATTCATTTTCATTAAATTCTAGGAAGACTATGATTTCTTTCTTAAATTCTTCCTTGATCCACAGGTGATTCAGCTGAATGTTGTGTAGTTTCCTTGAGTTGGTAGGCTTTCTTTGATTTTTGATGTTGTTGAACTCTAACTTTAGGCCCTGGTGGTACGATATGATAGAAGGGTTTATTTCCATTTTTTTTTTTGTATGTGTTGATATTTGCTTCATGTCCAATATGTGGTCAATTTTAGAGAAAGTTCAATGGGGTGCTGAGAAATATGTATATTACTTTGCATTTGGGTGGAAGCTTCTATATATATCTATTACATTCATTTGCATCATAACCCCTGTTTGATTCCTTATTTCTCTGTTGAGTCTCTGTCTGGTTGATCTATCCAGGGTTGAAAGTATCCCACTATTAGGGTATGAGAATTGATGAGGGATTTGAGCTTTAGCAGTGTTTCTTTTACATAAGTAGGTGCCCTTATATTAGGGGCATAAATACCAGGATTGAAATCTCCTCTTGACCAATTTTTCCTTTGATGAATAAGTAATGACCATCTTGGTCCCTTTTAATTGCTTTTAACTTAAATTCTACTTTGTTGGATAGTAGGATGGCAACCCCAGCTTGTTTCTTAGGGCCATTTGATTGGAAAAACTTTTCCCATCCCTTTTCTCTGAGCCTATGTCTGTCTTTGTGGTTGAGATGTGCTTCTTGTAGGCAACAGAAGCATGGCTTCTGTTGTTGTTTCCATCTTCTTAGTGTGTGTATTTTTATAGGTTGGTTGAGTCCATTGATATTAAGGGATATTAGTAATCACTGATTGATATTTCCTGCTATTTTCGTGGTAGCTTGTATGTATTTCCTTTCTCTGGGTTATTCTCCTCTGGGATTATTGATTGTTTGTGGTTTCATGGGTATATCTGGGATCCTTTGTGTGGAGTTTTCCCTCTAATTCTTTCTAGGGGGCCAGATTGGTAGATAGGTATTGTTTCAGTCTGATTTTGTCATAAAATATCTTGGTTATTCCAGCTATGGTGATTGATAATTTTGCTGGGTATAGTATTCTAGATTGGCAGCCATGTTCTTTTAGTGACTCTATAACTTCTGGCTTTCAATGTTTCCAGTGAATACTCAGGTGTTATTCTGATGGGTCTGTCTTTATATATAAGTTGGCCCTTCTGTTTTGCAGCTCTTAAATTTTTTTCTTTGTTCCGTATGTTTTGTGGCTTGTTTATTATGTGGCGAGCTGACTTCTTTTGGGTTCATATCTATTTGGTGTTCTGTAAGCTTCTTGTATCTTTATAGGCATTTCCTTATTCAAGTTAGGGAAATTTTCTTATTTTATTGAATACATTATCTGTGCCTTTGAGCTGGTAGTCTTCTTCTTCTACTTCTATTTTTCTCAAGTTAAGTCTTTTCATGGTGTCCCAGATTTCATGAACATTTTGTGTTATGGATTTTTTTTTTTTTTTTTTTTTTGGTTTTAGTGTTTTCTTTGAATGATGCATCTATTTCTGCTACTGAGTCTTCCACTTCAGAGATTCTCTCTTCCATCTCTTTGATTCTGTTGATTATGCTTGTATCTGTAGTTTCAGCTCTTTTCTTCAGGTTTTCTATTTCCATCTTTGCCTCATTTTGTGCCTCTCTTTTATTGCTTGTATTTCAATTTTTTTTCCTCAAATGTTTCTTTAATTTTTAGCTTTCCTTTTCATGGTTTTCTTTCAAGGATTTGTTCATATCTTCCAATTTTTTGTTTGTATTTTCTTCTATTTCTTTAAGGAAATTTTTTATATCTTCTTTGAAGGCTTTAATATTCTCCATAAAGGAGTTTTTTTTGTTTGTTTGTTTTTTCCTTCTGTTTCTTCTTCCTTCCTCTATTTAGGTCTTGTAGTTGTAGAACCACCAGTTTCTTCTGGAGTTGCCTTGTTGTTCTTTATATTATCATATGTATTTTTGCACTGGCATTTGTCCATGGCTTCAGTCCTTCATGATTAGGCATCTCCTGGTCAGTTGTGGCAAGAGTCCTTGTGTGTTTCCTGTCTCCTCTGAGCCAGGTCTCTTCTCAATCTCTGACTGCTCTGTACAGGGGTCTGAATTTCAAGGCCTCAGTTCTTGTCTGATGATGCAGTATGCCCTGGAGGCAGGACCGGCCATGCAATGTCCCCTCTTTTAGGTGTGGCTGTAGGAGCTCTTCTCAGCCAAACCCTAGTCCTGTCTGCTAAGGAGAGTCTTAGGTCAGGACCTCCATATTGCTCCTGGTCACGGAATGCAACTTTGTGGGAGGGCAGAGATTTCTTATTTAATATGCACAGATACCTCAAACTACCCACTCTCAAACAGGTTTGTCCACAACTTCAACCTTTATATATTTTTGCTACTGTTCATTCAGATGTTTGTTTATTCCCTTTTAGATAATATATGTTATGTATATACAAAATCTTAATAATCTGTATTCTTTAACACAATTGTCATGAGGACATTCTCTCAGTTGACTGCTAGTCAGAAAATTTGACAGTTCATTAACACTAAATTAAGAACTACAGGCAATCAGTACCTAATAAAGAAATAGTTTTCTCTAGGGAAGAGTCTGCTGATAGCTTATCCACTTATAAGTGATCAGAAAAAAAATGCACATATGAACAGAATGTCAGGCAGAATACACAGAGAAGTATGTGATTTCAGTGAAAATGAAGGAGGGAGCACAGAAAAAGATAAAGCAGAAGAGAAGGGTAAAATGATATAAATTACTCACAACTATATTCTCAAAATGATAAAAAAATTAAATTTAAATATATAATATGTCGCTAACATTTCAAACTAGAAGTAATATATTTTGCTTGGAGTACAAACTCACTAAAAATACAATTTAGGGACAGTATCATCTTATATAATTGTAGAATAAATTAAAATTCTAAGTATCCTTTACATCACAAGATCAATAATGCAGCTACTTAAATGAAATTCCAAAACTAAAATTTCTACCCTTTTATTAACTGGAAAGAATCTTCAACTTTTTTTATCTGATGCTACTATTGTAATCTATGAATACAAATGGTACCTAGTCTGCACACCTATTTTTTGTACTGAATCAGCTAATGCTGTTTTAAAAATCCACAAAGCATTTGCAAATATGCTTGGTATGTTTATTTTGGTCTTCCTCATTTAAGTGTGGGGCATCACAACACCAACAAGTAAAGTCTTTGAGAAATTCCCAGGGATTATAGAAAATCTGAAGTTGCTTAAACAATCTTTCTATAAATAATACCGCCCTCAACTTTCATGGTAGTTTTAGAGTTAAATGTAGCCTGAGAAGCCTGAGTATGGGAGTGTCCTGTGGCTAAAATTGTTATCAAAAAGTCATGCCATAGTGTTAATGGAATCATTCATACAGGTGCAAAGATACAATAAAATCTCTGAAAATGTAAATGTGGGGATCAGGTTGATCCATATTTAAAGTCAGTTACATTAAGCTTAATTTTTTATAACATCATTTTTAAATAAAAAATTGGGTTGTCTATCTGCCTATTTATATGATACCATCTATAATTTTGTATCAGATTTCATACATATTATTTGGTATTTACTATGCTGTTTTCAATGTCTGTCTTGAAAGTTATACCTGTTATCTGATTATAAAATAATTAAAACATGGAGCTCATTTATTGGCCTTTCTGCATTTTATTTATTGATTATGTGTATATATGTTTGTAATAGATATATACACGCCAAGATCTTCTTGCAGGCATCAGAGGCTAATGTGTGGAATCAGTTATCTCTTAAAACTCAGGGTACCAGAGATTGAAATATGTTGTTTGCAGTGTCAGTAAGTACATTTACAGACCTGTATCATCTTATAGGCCCCTTCTTTTTTGGTTTGATACAAATAGACTATATAAAAAAGTTTTTGTATTGTTTATGGCTTGTAGTAATATCCACCTTACAGGAAAACACACTGTACTTCAATTGAATTCTTTACAAGATCAATACCCATTAAGTCAGGGCTTCTACTAAGCCCTTGGTAATACCTAGTTAGTGCTTTGATGACAAAAAATACACCTTCAAATTTGTTGACTTAAGGAACTATTTATTATTATGCCATAGATCTGTCTTGAAACATTATTGCAAAAATTAATAGATGTGGTGGGTCGGTAGATTATTTCATATTCTCAGTTTCAACTTAACTCAATTATTTTTAATATCCATTCCTTTAACTACCTATAATATATAATCATCAACCCTCCCTCCTGTGACAAAATAAAACAGCTTGCCTGTTATAAAACTGATTTAATTCTTGGCAGTAAATGCCTTTCCTTAAATTTAAACTCATTGCTCTTTTTTATATCTAGGATGTTTTTCAGCGATAACTATTACTTCATTTCTGAAGCCTTCTATAACTTTGATTCTTTTGTAACCTCTGTATAATTTCATTTTTTCCTATTATTCATAAGATAGTTCAGAATTACTGTTCTTTTGATACTTGCAGGATGATTGCTTGCTTCCTGTGCTGAGAAACATAAATGAAATGACTTCTGGGAGAAATCCAACCCTAACAAGGGTGCCAACAATATACCATAAGAGTACTGACAAATAAACACAGTAAGATTAAGTGAAAAAGGAGTCCTTGAAGCAAATCCTGTTATGAATAAGTTTTATAATGTCACACCATGTACATTTTAAAATTTTAAAACAATGTGTTTGTTGGTGTATGTGTGTGTTTAAGAGCATTTGTGATGAAGTGTCTTAAATTACATGAAGAGTATATTCATCCTACCATGTGAGTCATGTGAAATAAATTAGAGTCAATTTCTATCCTGTATGGCATTTTACTGGCCCTAATTATGTTATAATTTTAGTGCCATTTTACTGTTTACTATCTGATCCTAGTCCTACATAATAAAATATGATGTACAAATGAGTCTTATTTAGGGTTACTATTGCTGTAATAAAAGACCATGACCAAAGCAACTTGGGGGAAAAAGGGTTTATATGACTTATTCTTCCACATAACAATTCATTGTCAAAGAATGGCAGTACAGAAATTCAATCATAACTGCAACCTGGGGGCAGGAACTGATACAGAGGCCATGGAGGCTTGTCAGTTACTGACTTGTTCCTCATGGTTTGCACAACTGATATCTCATAGAAATTAGGACAATAATCTCAGAGATGGCATCACCCAAAATGGGCTGAGCCCCCCACCCCCGAATCACTAATTAAGAAAATGTGCTACAGTCTTGCTTAGACCCTGATCTTATGGAGGTATTTTCTTAAATGAGTTTTTCTCCTCTCAGATGCCTTTAGCTTGTGCCAAGTTGACATAAAATATCCAGTAAAAAAAAAAAAATGCTTAAATCTATTTCTTCAATATTTAGTCTGGTGTGACAATGAAATTTAATAATTACTTTCAAAATAGTACTAGAATGTATATTTACTATGAAAATGAAGTTGTGCTGCATGTGAAATAAAACACTTTATGATCACAGAGAAAGATTTATCCCTTATTCTTTAAGCATGGAAATAGTCCTTCAAAAATTTAAGGTATTGATATTCTGATACATTTTTTTTTTAAAAAAAGCACAGAGTTTAGTAGGCCTTTTGTGTATCATGCTTTTTTCTTCTCTCTTGTACATATATATATATATATATATATATATTGAGTTTTACAGTGATAAACTGGGTTATTATAAGTTACAAATAAATTCCTGAATATATCAGTAAATTTTATTATTACAGATACCTTCATAGTTCATATATAGATATAAAAATAAAGTTGCAAAACAGTATTATAATCTTCTATTTAGATGTTATATGGGAAATAAAGAAGAATATATTATACCTATGTTGAAGCAAATCATAAAAAGAGTCTGAAATATAATGTTGAAGATATCGGATTTAACAATCTTTCACAATTAATTTTGTCAATGAAACTGCCTTAAAATGTAAATTCTATGCAAATATTCTTCATTGAGAATCTCTGGAATAATATAAATTATATCAGCATTCAATTACTGAGCACGTCTAGCAGTGATGAAATGTAAATAATATAATATATTCTGCTTATTTTAATTTACTGGATATGCTGTACTCAGAGCAATTTTTTATGTCATGCTAGTTTCTGATTTTAGCTATCATGTGGGTTTCCTGTGATATGTGTTCTTTTTATGTTAACAATTTGTTGTATTCAAGCACCAGAGTATGTTTTAATTTAATATATTAGTATTAATAAAATAGTATTAAGTACCAGTAATTGGTAAAAAAGTCAAAAAATGCATAAACTATACACTTAGTTTTAATGTAATTGAGAGCTTTATAGGAACAAAGGTATGTGGTCATATACTTTCAATAAATAATTTAGAGAATTGCAAAAAAGTCTAAGAAATCATAAGAGTAAAATATTAAATATGATTTATAGTTGAATAATACTTATAATTTTTATTTTTATATAGTTATTTTAGAAAACATTGTCTTACCTTGTATAAAATAAAATCCATGTGATGTAAACTGTATTTAGGTTTGATGAGTGTTTTCTCAGAAAAAGATAATATTAGGTCTCTGACATAAGATTTCACAGCCAGCAAAATAAAATAAATTACTCAAGTTGTCATTAGCTAGTGAATGATTCACGTATGTAAAATGATTTGTCCTTTGAAAACTGGGAATTTCAAAACAGCACATAATTATTTCATTATATTTTCTTTTTAAAAAATTTTTTATTTTGAATAAAGTCACATTTTCTGTCTGTGTTTATCCTTGTTCAAGGTCCCCTCCCCCTCCCACCCCCTCAGGTCATTCTCTCTTCTCCACATCTCTTCATCTCCTCCCCAGAATGAGCAGGAGGTCCCAAGGTCCCAATATTGCTCAGTTCAGCCTCCACTATTGGAAGACTCAGTTTCCTGTTGTATAAGGTTTTCTGGGCCTATTTGGGCCTGGAGGTTCCGACCTGGCCTGTGGCAGCTTTTGTCCTCTAAAGAAATGAATCAGACACTTATATTAACTTCATACTGTTTGGCCCATGTCTTATGCACATTACTAGCTAGCTCTTTCATCTTAATTCAACCCATTTTCATTAATCTGTCTGCCAAGTGGCCGAGCCCGTGGCTCACCTGGTTTCCTTACATGCTTCTTCTTCTGGGATCAGATGGAGACTGAATAACACCACTCTCCTTCTGCCTGTCTGTCCTCTGATTCTCCACCCACTTCTACTGTGCTCTACATAGGCCAAACCAGTTACTTTATTTACTTCATATAGAGAGCATTTCTACCACAGTTTCCTCCCCCAACATCCAGACTGAGTCAGGTGTTCCTCTAGGCTCTAGGGGTAGTGGGATCCAAGGTGTCAGTCCAAGGTGTTTCAGAT
The DNA here is from genome assembly GCA_004025045.1 of Sigmodon hispidus. Taxonomy (NCBI): domain Eukaryota; kingdom Metazoa; phylum Chordata; class Mammalia; order Rodentia; family Cricetidae; genus Sigmodon; species Sigmodon hispidus. The sequence continues at coordinate 46,383 of PVIH01010737.1, forward strand.
CCCAAGCTGTTCAGTGGTTGTGGTTTGCAGCTTGGACATGCTTTGCTTTTTGCTTTTTTGTTTAGAGTCTACTAATGACAGAGTATATCCTGTGCTGTGCTTATCTTTCTGAGTTTGTGATACCTCGCTCAGGAGGATATTCCCCCAATCCATCCATTTGCCCGCAAATTTTAGGGTATTTTTTTTTTTTTTTTTTTTTTTTTTTACTGCTGAGTAGTACTCCATTGTGTAGATGTACCACAGTTTGTTAATCCATTCTTTAGTTGAGGGGCATCTAGGTGGTTTCCAGGTTCTTGCTATTACGAATAATGCTGCTATGAGTATAGTTGAGCTAATGCCTTTGGAGTGTGAATGTGCTTATTTAGGGTATACACCCAGAAGTGGTTTTGTTAGAATTACATTATCTTCCTTTCTGCCCTCCATCCCATCTCTGTGCTTATAACACCTCTTCACTCTGAAGTCGATAGCCCTTTTTTGATAATATTTATTATATATATGTTTTTGTGCATATTCTCACAAACACACAATAAAAAAAAAAAACCTTTGCAGAGACCACTTTGTAACTTGTGTATGTATGGTTTCAAGGCTACCTGAATAAACATCCAATAAAGAGCTCATCTCTATGAGACTAATTCTTTTTGTTCCAGCTGTCCAAAATTGCCTGTAGTTTTTTCATCTAGTGATGGGGCCCCCAAATCTTTTTTTTTTCCATGTTAAGATGGCCTTTGAAATTGCTATTGTTCTAGTCTTTTTATAAAGGCATATATAAGAATGTCTGTCTCACAGTAGATTTCCTGATATCTTATCTCTTAAAATTTTCTACCTTCACTTTGGTGATATTTGCTTTACCATAAATAGGATCTGAAAAGCAGCTGTATAAATTGAGGATGAGAATATCATGACATCCTATTTTGTACTTTGTGTCTAGTTCTGTTTTAGCTTTTGTTTTGGGTTATTTTAAGGGAGAGGAGTTCCTGTAATGCTTCCTTGATAGTGGAAGCTATCATGCTCTGAGGACATATGGATAAAATTAACAATACTTTATTATCTTCTTCTTAACGTTCTAAGTTTAAGTTTAGTTTCATCCAGGTTACATTTAAGAAAAGTAATTTTAAACATTATTGTATTATTTCCAATTACTAAAAAATTCATAATATAATTAACATATGTTCTTAGCTTTCTGCTTGTGACTATGCTGTTACTAGTAGCAACTGGTATAATATTATGATATTTGCATTAAAACCCCAAACATGTAAGAATCCAAAATCACCAAGAAGTTTTGAGAAATGGGAAAATAAATGGCAAGGTGGGTAAACGTACTTGTTATCAAGTCTGATGACCTGAGGGTTTATTGTGACAAGTGCATAAGGAACTCATAATGTCAATAAATGTTCATGATATAAATAAAATTTTTCCAAGTTAAATTGTTAGCATACAATCTTAAATCATTAACTTTTAATATATTAGTAATATGATATTCTTAATCATTTGGTAAATATATAGAAATGTTTAAAGAACTATGTAATATTTGGTTTTTATATTAATGAGAAGTAACATTGTAGAACCATAAGAGGATAAACAAGTAGTAGTTTATTTTTTATATTCCACTTGTCATGATAAAGTTTACCTTTTATTTTGACATATTTTGGCATTAATTCATACTAAGCTTTATCATTTATATGCATACACTTCACTGTATGAGATGGTGAATATAAATGAACATCCTGAACTATGACCTCCAAAGTCTTATAGTGAATGTTGTTGTAGATGAGAGATATTATACAACATGGTAATGATGGTGTTAGGAAAGCTACAATTGTTAACACAAACCCAGAAGGATAAAGTAGGGAATGTACTCACTCATTAATGGATTGTAAGCAAAAATATTCTTATTTTATTTAAAGATGATGGGTGAATAAAGTGATTTAAAACATACACACAAAAAAAAGAAATATTATACTTCATAGTCAGTACTTTACATTTCTCTGAAAGAGCACTAAAAATATATAGTGACTAAAAAGAAGTAATGTTAGAAAAAAAATTTCTTAGAGAAAATTATTTCACTTTAGACAATAGGACATTGTTATCAGCAGTTTAGTCTAGTTACATAAATGAAGTGTTTTCTTATTTAACACTGATAAATAGCACGATGATTTTCTGTAATTAAAAATATCATTATTGAATGGAATAATATATATATATATAAATATCTGAAAGATATGAAAAATGTTACCCCACTTAAACATGTCAAATACGAAGTTATTCTAGAAACCTACTTTCATTTTAATTAAAATAATATTAATTTGGATTAAATAGTGAATGCAAATAAACTGCAGTTTTCTATCATAGGCAGATTTATGGTGTACTGTCTCACATTAGAATAATTAATAATTTTTCTTTATGATTTAATGTATGTTGGGGGTAAACATATGTGTACATTTGTGCAGGAATATACTTGCCCTGGAAGTTCAATTAATTAAAATCCTCCCCAAGTCAGAATTACAAACATTTTAAAACTACTTGACATTGATGCTTAGAAAGATAAAAGAAACAGACACTTTTTATACTTTTAAATTGATCTAAAAACTTATAATTTCTGTGTTTAGTTAACAGTCATTCATACATTCAACATATTTTGATTCAAGTACCTTCCATATTCACCCTTTAACTCCTGTCCTCCCACTTCACTGTTTTTATAAAAGTAGTTTTACTAATAAGGATTATTCTACTTTTATTATCACAAATAAGTCATTTCTCAATCTGCTATATGAATTATATCAGAACATTTACATGTTTACCCAGGGACAAAATTATTTTCCATCCTCAAAACAGAGTAAAAATTATTTGCTATATACAGGCTTTCAGAAAAAAAGAGATGGTTCATCATTAAGCCTATGTTTGGATGTAGTTTAACTTATGCAGAGTTGAATCAGATCAAACATCAGTCTTTGTTTCTACTATTGCCTTTCTTTCTCAGAAATCATATTTACTTTATACAGCTACATCTTTATGGGCAAAGCATTTTAGTAAATGTTTCAATTTCATGACTTAGTTAAAATTTTACAACTATTAAAAAATTTCTATGGTAATGAAACCCTTTGCTTTTTCAAAAGTTACAGCATAAATTACATTTATGTAAAATATCTAACTTATGCATTAAAATGTCTATGAATTCTCAAAACAACATTGTGATAGTTGAGAAAGTACACTACAATAAAATCTCACAGACTGAAAAAAATAGCATACATCTGGTGAACAGATATACATGTAGATAAAACAGCCATAGTCATAAAATTGAAGAATGTAATATAGTGTCTCTTAAGACAAGTCAGTCTGAAAATATATTCCTTTATACAATATAAAGTTACTTAGTTACTTAATTGTGTTTATCTGACCTCATTATTTTTTCTGGTCACTGCCCTCTCCCAACACCTGTGAGATAGCAGTGATCCATTGCCAATTCTTACTCCATGATTTCCTCTGCACAGAAGTCAGAAAGAAGAAACCATATGATTATGTACCAGAATCTCTAAGAAGAAAAAAGATGAATCAAAACAAATACATATTTTCTCAAGTTCTTTTTTATAAGAAAAGGCTTTGCCATAGTGATGAAAGTCTGAGTATAAAAAAATTGATATGAATAAGTGAATGACTTCTGTAACTATACTTGGCCATGGGCCTTCAGAAGTCTGTGGGAGAGGTAAGAAAAAACAATTTGAAAAATGTTAAAGACAAATGCTAAATAAAAGAATGTTTAGAATGATATGAACAACTAAATGTGTGATCTAGTAAGGGCTCTGAAGAGAAGAATAGTGACAGGAGTTTAAAGATCTGGTATTCATACTGAGTTTCAGGCAACACAGTAGCATATGGTGAGACCCTGAGACCCTTCCTAAAAAGTAATATGGTCAGTCAGTTTTAATTATATATATTTATACATACATACATACATACATGTTTACATCCACACATACACATATTGTTAGCAAGATGACTAAGAGATTAGGAGAGCGGGCTGTTCTTCCTGGAAACCCCAGTTGGTTCCGTAGGAGTCATTTCAGACAACTTGTAATTTGCTATCACCTGTACTTGGAGACACATAACCAATATATTTGGAAATAAATCATTTAAAATGATAAAAGTTTAAAAGTGTCAAAAATTGTTCAAAAGGAACAATAGGAAAGATGTCTTGGAGATATTTGATAAATAAGAAAGGCTTACAACTGTAGCCTGTAAAAAGTAGAAAGAAAAAGAAAAATTAATTTGAAAAACTTTGCCATAGCAAATTGATTTGTGATACACTAGAGATTCTTAGTGTCTTCCTAATCTCAATCAGAAACTATGAAGGTATTACAGCAGTGTGTCAGCATTTTTGGTTATCACTTGAGCTGGTAGCTAACTTTGGCATCATCCATATGATATTTGTAATTTTGCAAAAATAAAAGACGAGTATCTTAGGACCTTCACTCCAGAAAAAGATTCTGACTTTGCTATAAGTTCTTTAGGCTCATTAGTCATAGGCTAAAAAACTTATGGCAAGGTAATAATTTCTTAACTACATAAAGTACTTTGTCGCAGAGTCACTAATATGGTGCCTATACATCAACTCTCAATAAGCTAATTTTAGATGCCATTACAGGTGACTTCAGCAGCAACTGGATACCCACAGACCCTGAGCCTACAGCAAACTAAAAGGTGAGTGACACACCACCCAGCACAGGTAGATATCCTGATATCTAGGACCCAGTCCTGGGACATAGCCATTGAAACTTCACCCCAAATTAGTTTTGCCCTAAATCTAGGCCAGCAGGGAAAATTCTGTAGGCCAGATTCCCCAGTAAAACCCAGTTCGCTAGACAACCTCGGCTACAAAACCCTGTCCCATTTTCCAACACACACTATCACACATCAACCTCAGTGGCAACTGGAAACCCTCAACCCCCGGCCCACATCAATCTAAGAGACTATGAGACTAAGAGACTAAGAGACTAAGAGAGTTCCTCAGTCCTTATTGAATTAAGAACATCTACCTGAGATTCTCAGTTTCTCAGCACCTACTGGATCAAAAGCAGCCATCTGAGACAGTGTGTCAGTACCTACTGGATTTAGAGAGCTCACTGTGACAGAGAATCCACTACATTCAAGAACCCAGATTGGACCAAGAGAGGCTTCTAGAGACACAGCCACACGCAGAACAGATTGCACCATATCAGCACTCCAAGATTCAGAAAAATTCTGCAGTGAAGTGAGAAATCAATGGGCAGACTCCAGTGCAAAAATACACATAACAACATAGCACAATCAGAATCTGGTGATTCTACAACAACAAGAACTGAGCATGGTAATATGGAAGAAGTAGAAGGAAAAAACCTTAAAAATAACTTTGTGAAAATAACAGCAGCCTTAAAAGAGAATATAAAATAATTTCCTTAACGAAATGGAAGAAAATACAAACAAAAATTAGAAGAGATCACCAAATTCATGAAAGAAAATAAAGAAATCTAAAAAAAAAAAATCAAGAAAAATATATCACATTTGAAAGAAACAATTCAAGAACTAAAAGTTGAAATAGAAGCAATAAAGAAGACACACATCAGGACAATTGTTAAAATAGAATACCTCAAAAAATGAACTTGAACTACAGATGGAAGTATAGCAAACAGAATGCACAAAATGGCAAAGACAATCTCTGGAGTGGAAGATTCAATCATGAAAATAAATATGTCAGTCAAAGAAAACATAAAATCCAAAGATGTCATAACACAAAAATCTAGGAAATATGGAACACTATGAAAAAAACCAAACCTGAGAATAATTGGAATTGAAGAAGGAGAGGAATATTGGCTCAAAGGCACAAAAAATATATTCAACAAAATCATAGATGAAAACATTTCCAACCTAAAAAGAAAATGCCTATAAAGATACAGGAAGATTACAGAACACCAAATAGAGTAGACTCCCCCAAAACAGTCTGCTTTTCTGTAATAATCAAGCCACTGTACCTACAGAATAAAGACAGAATACCAAGAGCTTCAAATGAAAAAGGTCAAGTTACCTATAATGGCAGAACCATCAGAATAACACTAGGTTACTCAATGGAAAAAATGGAAGCCAACAGATCCTGATCAGATATTAAACAGGTACTAAAAGACTATAGCTGCCAGCCCAGATTATGATAGTCAAAACTATTAATCATTATAGATGGGGTAAACAAAATATTTCATGACAAGACCAAATTTAAACTATACCTATCTACAAGTCTGGCTCTACAAAAAAAGCAAGAGGAAAAAAAAGCTAGATATATCCATAAAACCACAAGCAATAGATAATCCCACAGAAGAAAAACCCCAAAATGGGAAGCACACACAAAATACCACCAAAAATAATAAATAACAATCAATGTTCTTTAATAACCCTTAATATCAACAGAGTCAATTCACCTGTAAAAAGACATACCCTAGCACAATGGATAGAAAAGCACAGTTCATACTTCTGCTGCATACAAAACAAATCCTCAACTTCAAAGACAGACAGTGCTTCAGAATGAAGAGTTAGAAAAAGACTTTCCAATCAAATTGTCATAAGAAACTAGCTGGTGTAGCCATCCTAATATCTAATAAAACAGACTTCAAACTAAAAACAATCAAAAGAGACCAGGATAGACCTTACTTATTCATCTCAGAAAATATTTGAGATCCTAAACATTTACACCCCCAACATTAGGGAATCTACATATGTAAGAGAAACACTATTAAAGCTTAAATCTCCTATTAAACAAAACATATTGACATTGGAAACCTTTAATTTTCCATTCTTACCATTGGATAGGTTTACCATACATAAACTCAACAGAGAAATAAGAGATCTAACAGATGTTATGACCCAAATATAACTCATTGATATATACAGAACTTTACACACAACACACAAATGAATACACCTTTTTTTTAGTACCTCGTGCACCTTTATCATATAGCAAATAACAATAGATACAAGAAAAGGAAATAGCTCCTTTCATCTTGTCAGACCATCATGGTATAAATATAGAGTACAACAACAATAAAAATCCCAGAAAGCCTACAAATTCATGGTCACTTAACATCTGTCAATTGAACTACCTCTGGAAAAAGGAGGAAGTAAAAAAAGAAATCAAGGACTTCTTAGAATTCAATGAAAATGAATCTACAACATACTCAAGATTATGGGACACAATGAAAGGACTGCTAAGAGGAAAATTCATAGCAAAAGATTTCTACATGAAAAACCTAGAGAAATCTCACACAAAAAATTTAACAGCACAGCTAAAGCCATAGAACAATTAGAAGCAAACTCACCTAGAAAGGTTAGTAAGAAGGATATAACCAATCTCAGGGCTGAAATCAATAAAATTGACATAAAGAGAACAATATAAAGAATTAATAATTCAAAAAGTTGGTTCTTTGAGAAAGTTAACATGATAGATAAACCCTTATCCAAACTAAGCAAAGGACAGAAAGAGAGTTTTCAAATTAACAGAATCAAAAATAAAAAAGGGGAAATAAAACAGACACCCAGAAAATCCAGACAATCATTATGTCATTATGCCATACATTGAAAACCTATACTCCAATGGAAAACCTAAAAGAACTGGACAGCTATTTAAAAGTACCACTTACCGAAATTGAAACAAGACCAAATAAATTACTATTCTGCTCAGTCTCAGAGACTCTCAGAAAAATCCCAAGCAACACACTGACTCTCTGAATGTAAAACACAGGGCAAAATTTTATTTCAGTTATACAATTGGGCTCAAACTGAGCTGCTGTCTACCCAAAAGCAAGCCTTTTTAAAAGTCAAAATCAAACAAAGTCTATAGGAATGATGTTATCAGGCTGGGAATGAAGACTCCCAGAAAATTTCTTTACTATTGCTGGAAGGAAGGCAGCCCCTGGCTGAATGATTGTTTTTGGATTGGGAAAGAATGCCTCCAAGGAGGGCTAGAATGTCATTTGATTATTCAGGACTGGGCACTTTGGCCAGGATGCTTAGCCTTGGAGACTTTGGGCTCTTGGCTTTCTGTGCTTAACCTTGGGTGTTTAGAAACTTCTCAGCACCAAAAGTAGTTACATGCCTCCAGGTGGAGGTACTTTAGTTTCCACAATTACCTACATAGACCTATAGCCCTCAAGGAAACTGAAGCTGTTATTAAAAGTTTCCCTAGCAAAAAAGTCAAGGGCCAGATGGATTCATTGCAGAATTCTACCAGACATTCAAATAACAATTATTACCAGTACTCCTTAAACTGTTTCATACTTAGAAACTGAAGAAACGTTGCCAAATTCTTTTTATGAGGCTACAGTCCCCCGATGCAACTCAAAGAAGCAACCAAGAAAGATAATTACAGACCAAAAACCCTCATGAACATTTCTACAGAAATATACAATAAAATACAGACAAACTGAATTTCACACACACACACAAATATCATCCACCATGATCAAATAGGCTTCATCCCAGAGATGCAAAGATAGTTCAACATATGAAAAACTGTCAATGTAATTTATCATATAAACAACTTGAAAATAAACTCATGATTGTCACCTCAGATGTTGAAAAAGCCTAAAAAAATCCAACACTCCTTCATGATAAAAAGTCCTGGAAAGATTAGGAATAGAGGGAAAATATCTAAACATAATAATGGCAATATACAGCAAGTCAGCAATCACCACTAAACTAAATGGAGAGAAATTCAAACAATCCCAATAAATTCAACAACAAGACAGGCTATCCTATTTCCCCTTATCTATTCAACATAGTTCTTGAAAGGCCTGGAACCTACCTCAAGTAGATATGTCAGAGTGAACTGATCCACCTAGGGACTCCTTGCCCTCCTCAGGTAATGGATGGGGGGATGGGTGAAGAAGGCTGAGGGAGGAATGGCAGGGACTAGGAAGAGGTAAGGAAGGGGAAACAGTGGTAGATATGAAAAAAATTTAAATGAACATAAAGGTGAACTAAAATAATTTTAATATTTAATAAGTATACCTTGAAAATGATTTAATGTTAGACTGAAATAAAGATTAATAGTACCATCTAATGTTGGTTTATATGGTTCATTTCCTTTTGTAAACTTTTGGATTTGTTCACTTAATTATTACTTACTTAATGATTTCTTATTTGTGTGTGTGTGTTTATGTGTACGTGTACATTGTCTAAGCAAGTGTCAGTAGTGTCAAGAAGAATACATTGGGTTCATTACATTTATAGCTATAGTTGGTTGTGAGTCACCATGTAGGTATTGGAACAACATTTATTTTTTTTTGCAAGAGCTATAAATCATCTTAAATGCTTAGCCATATCTAATATCAACATAATTAATTTATATTTTTAGTAATTGCACATTTGAACAAACCATATATGCATTGAAAAAATTCTTTAATAAACTTCAAAATTTTTATTTTTTATTATTTATTTATTTATTGTGTGAGTGTATATGTGCAAACAAACATGTTTCTTATATATAGCATGTGTAAAGACTCAAGAATACAATTTGTATGAGTCACTTCTATGCATCTAATATAGTGGTCCTAAAGATAGTACAGAGATTGCCAGGACAAGGGGGTCATGGTCATCTCAGAGGAACAACAGAAACAACTGACTTGAGCTCATGGAAGAACTGAAGCAATAATTATGGAGCCTGTGTGGTACTGACCCATGCCCTCTGCATATATCTACCAGTTGTGTAGGTTGGTATGTTCGTAAGGCTTCTATCAGTGAGGTCACAACCTGTCCCCCTGGTGTGTATCTGGATTTGGAAACCTGTTCTCAAAACAGATTAACTCACCCAGGATTTGTGAAGGGAGAGAAGCTCAATTTTACCTCAAATTGATATGCTATACTTTGTTTAAGCTTCTGGGAGGCCTGCCCTTTCTGAATGGTGACAGAAGAGGATGAGTGAATTAACAAGGAGCCAAGATGAGAGTGAAGGAAGAGAAAAATGTGGTAGTTATTGAAAAGAAATAATGTTAATTAAATAAATACAATTGTAAAAATATCTAGATATAAAGTCATGAGATTCAAAAGTTTTAGCTGTGAAACATTTATGATCATTAAATGGAAACTGATGGTCCTAGTTTGAAGACACTATTAATTGGAAACTCTCCATCTTCACACATGAGCAGCTGAAAGAACCTATTTCAGCAGTACTCACAGGAGTTGGAACCCGAATGTTTAATCAATTCTATTGATGATATAGTGGATCTTAGATTTCTTTCAACCCAGAAAGTACTACCTAAATTAATGGATTATAACAAGAAAAAGGCAAGAAAGAGAGAGGGGAAAAGGTAGGGAGTGAGGGAGGGAAGGAAGGGAAGTGAGAAAGCAGTTAATGAGGAGATTTCTCTGTGATACTGCTTTTTCTGTTTTAGACATATTTGAGAATCAGCTTTGTTGTTCCATGAACTCTGGTGTTTTGGCACTTGAAGGTAAATCTTGTGAATCAGTAAATAGAAAGTCCTAATGGCATTCAAGAATAAAAAAATCTTAAGTGAAACCACCAAAATGCTAGGACTGTTTATATAATGACATTGCCTAATCTTATATGCTTATTAATTATAATTAATAAGTATAACAATATAATTAAGTAATAATTATTGTTATGCACAAAGCTTGACCTACAGAGAGACTACTGTCTGGAATGCCAGAGATGTCTGGAATGCAATAGCAAGATTTATTGGCAGCACAATAGAATCAAGGCAGGGAGCATACTTCAAGCTTTTGTGACAACAGAGCAAAAAGTAGCTTGTTGGTTTTGGTCCTAAGGGATCTTTTATTGGCAAAAGTTAAAACAAAGTTGCTTGGAGACAGGGTGCTGACATGCTACTGATTGGCTTGTGTGAAGGATCCTTATGCCCCAAAGTATCTTTGTACCCCGCCTGGATGGATCCCATATAGGGCATACCTGGGGTGGCTGGTCTTTCCCAGAACTGAGCAAGCAAGAATCTATTCCTCTCCCAGAACTGAGCAGATGTCTTGGCTAATCTAGAGCTGAGCAGGTATTCTTCTCTCAGAACCCCTTACTTCCCCCACTAGGTCTATTTTTTGGGGATATGTTCTTTTTTCCTCAGGACTGATCAGGCATGACTATTATTCTCTTAGACCTGGAAAGCAACCCCAGCCCCGCTGCCGCCACCAGAAATGGGAAACTAAACTTTATTTTACTTTTTTATAAAGTAGCTATTAGAATGTAAAATGAGCTGAGTTTTCTCTCTACAATTATTACTTATACAAGAAATTATTATGTAGGGCAAGTGAAAGTGAATTTCTTTACAATAAGATTCAATGACTCTCATGGAAAGAATATGTGTTTATGAAACTTATTTATGAAACATAAAATATCCTACTTCTCAACTTAGTGTGGGACATTGGGTACATGCTATGTGACAAACTGGTTGATGACAATAATTAATTCTGATTATACATAAAATAATGCACAAGGCAGAAATAGATTTAACTCTTTTGCTTAGTATTGACAATATTGGTTGCATTTAGTTTAAACTAACAATGTTTAATAAAATGTTGATAAGTTGGACACGTGTCAAGATAACAATTAATGAATGAAGCATTTGCCAAATGTTTTATTGTTGGCTAGTAGGAAAAAAAAAAACAAGAATGGAATGCCTGTTAGAAAGAAGTAATTAAGTAATTTACAGGTCTATAAGTATATACTGAATAATATGATATAATCTAATGTCTATAGAGAGAAATTTAAGCACAAAGGAAATAGGCAAAATTGATGAACGAAATATACAAGTTTTAACAAAAATAAATGAGCAAGATGCATTCTGATTTAAAAAATGTGTTTTCTGGCCATTGTTACATATTTTCCATAATAATATGATTATATTTAAAATTTCCGTACTACTTCAGTTACTAACTAAAATTAGTTATAAAATCTCATTTGTCTTGCTTTTTCTTCTACAGTAAAAACATGTTTTTAAAACTGAGGAAGAGTAATTGTTTCATTCCTGCTTCAGCCTTTGCAAGATCTTCTTAAACTGTTAGCAAAATTTAAAAAGTGCAGAATAAAGTAGAAAGAAATGTTATAGTCATTATGACGAAAATGACAGTTCTTTTTCAATTTAGAAAGTATCAAATGAATACTAAAAGCTTTTCATTCATTTATTGATTTTGTAAGTATTTGTTAATCCTCTGCTGATTTTTGTATGTTGCTTTATTCAATAAAATTACCTTTCAGCACAATTATTTCCTTGACGAATATTATGGTGGTGATGAGAGTGAAAACTAAGCACAATATATTCATTACTCGAGTGGCTTGTGTCAGGAATGATGTAAAATGAGTGCAAATGATTCTTCAAACACTAGTCACAAAAGGTTGTTTTTTTTTGTTTGTTTTTGTTTTCTTTAGATTTTTGACAACATTTACTTATATAGTCAGGGTTAAATCAGAGTTAAATGTTAGTATCTAGCAGGGATTCAAGCTCTGGGGCCTGATGACCTCACCTCACCTCTGGGTGGAATCTGAGTCTGGCTTTCAGTGTCCTCAGCCCTTCTCTGTTGAAGCAGTTGGAGGCAGGGTGGGTGTGCAAGTTCGCTTGTTTCAGTAGCAGCTGGGGGAACCTTCACAGCCAAAGTCTATCTCTGTCTCTACGGAGTGTGTGGGGACACGCACCACAGACAGAACCTGGTCCCACTAACATTTTCTCCTGAAAGGAAACACTTTCACATCATGGTAATGCAAGCTATCTGCTATCAAATTGCATTCGTATCACATCATTGGTAGTAAAACTGTCCCAAAATAGAAAGTGAAACCATATACTTTTTCTGCCAAAAGAAGGACTGAAGACAAAATTGATAGACTTGTTTATATAACATTATTTGACCAATACCTTCTTAATTAGGTGGAGAGGTTTGTTCAAAAGGAGCTGTATAAGCAAAGAGGAAGTAAGTATAGTGTAGCTGACACAGGGGCAGAGGAAGGGGGCTAGACTTTCTATCCCATTCTGTGATAAACTGTATAACACAAAACATCAGTGATCAACACAGTCTATAAATGGTGAGCACTGCTTCATGTTCCAGTCTTCATACAAGCTTAGGCACTTCAGGTGTAAACAGGAAGCTGGTTAAAGCACCTTCCTTGTGTTTTACTCCATCTGTGAGAAACCCGCAGCATCCGTGAATGTCTCTTTATAGTAAATACACAGCTAATTGTGCACACATCACAGTGTATGCATTATATTTGCAACAGCTTGTACCTACTACAATGTCAATCATTCTAGGCATGCATTGTATCCCTTCTTTTCATCTGTCTGCATCACACAGGGCTTCTTAAAAAGTTTTATACCGAAATATTTGTGAACAGATAAGTTATGGTAATAAAAAGACAATTTTTTTTTCTGATGGAAAGTAGACTATGAGAACAATGGGTAGTGTGTTAAACAAACAGCATGATTATGGTTTAATATGAGCCATAGCAGGGATAGTAGAAGAAAAATTAGATCTTAAATTACAGGAAAATTGATCAAAATTCTTTTTAATCTTCATGTGTTTCTATTTTTATTTATTTCTTGATTGATTTTAATTTTTCAATTGTTTCTGTTGCTATACAAATGATAATTCACTTTCTTGAGAAATGTCCTCAAACTCAACATCCTACATAAGAAATTCTGCTTTGCCATATTCATTACCACTTTATATACAATGGCTAAGAAATAGAAATAACCTAAGTACTTCTCAGATAATGAATACATATTTTTTGAATGTCTTTCCACTAAAGCAATTGATCTAAATAATTATATATCATGATAGAAATAAGTGCCACATACAATGAAAATACTCATTTATATCACTTTCCTAGGATTTTGTACTTCTATTTTCCTACTGCTTTCTGAGTTCATTAATATTTCCCTACTACCAAGGATACATAAAATATGATGTACTGCTAATCTTTATGGGAATAATTTTGTTATTCATTCAATGGTAAGAGTTGAATATAATAAAAACTTCAACATATTTTTCCATTCCTATTTTCATGTTACAAATATTCAACCTTCTAAAAATTGCTTACTTAAAGCATGTACATTTGACAATTCCCAATATTAATCTCAATACTCTTTAAATTTTTAATAATCACAGTTCCTGACACCTAAAATCTCTCCTAGTATAATTTATTTTCTTTTTAGAATTTATACAAAGACAATGGGGACTTACATCTCACCTATGACCATATTAAAGCATATATTTTACTTTAGATAATGTGTGAATCTCAATAGATGTGGAAATCAGCACAATACCAAAATTCAACAATGATATTTCTTGATAATAACATGAACCCCAACACATACACATTTATTCACAGAAATTTACATGTATATTTCTGAGCAGTGATTTATTTTTACATTAGAATGAAGGAGTAAATGATTTCCAATTCAAAAAAGCAGAGATAGATAAGACTAGATACTTTATTTCATATGACTGGTATCACCTGCAGGATTGTATATAGGAGATAAAGGCATAGACATATCTATAAAGTATACAAAATAACACATCTAAAGCATGTATCTCCAAAGCTATGTTTTACCAGAATTAGAAACTTACATATAGAAAATTACAATAAAGCTTAATCTTCACATATACATATATATGTGTGTGTAAATACACATATGTTTAAATATTATACATATATATTTGTAAACATATTTTTGAGAAAAAATTAAAATTCTTTCCAACTATATAAATGTAATAGCATTATTTAGAATATTATTTTATAAGTGAGATATATTACATACATCATTTTTGTAATTAAAATTACATTTTTATATTAGAATCTTCTACAGTAACACAGTTTAAAAAGACTATATGTATATATACATATATATGTGTGTGTGTATAGTTTTCATACACACACAAAATTTATAAATGTGACTTACTTCCCAAAATCCACCTAATCCAATAATTTTTGCTGTGCATGAAAAGTCTAAGAATTTAGTACTTGCTCTTCCCATGTAGAAAATTTCATTAAAGAATTTAAAGCCAAACTTACATGATTTTCTAGATTAGTGATAAAGTTTTTAGTAAACTTCAAAATGCTTTCATAATAAAAGCCTTAGATCTAGAGATAAAATACTTTATTATAGTAAAAGCTATATACAAGAGACTCACAGGAAAAAATATCATAAATGGAGACAAACTTGAATTAATCTTAGTAAAGTTAAAAATGAGACAGGTATATCCACTATCCCCAATTCTTTTCAACATTGTGAATGAAATGTTATCTGGAGCATTAAGGCACAAGAAGAAAATTAAAGAGACACAAATATGAAAAGACAAGGCCAAACTATTCTATTTACAGATGATACCAGGGAGCCCAAATTTTTTATCATATAACTGATAGAAACAAACATTAATTTTGGAATATGGAAGATTGTAGACTCAACTTCCTCAGTAACTTTTTTTTTGTACTAACCATAAACATACAGAGAAGGTACTTCTGGAAACATTTCCTTTAACAATAGACTCAAAAAGAATGTCTCAAAATAAGTCAAACCAAGTACATGAAGAACTTGTGCAATGAAAACTTTAAATTTCTAAGACAATATTTAGAGAAAGAAAAAGGAATATAAGTAGAGATCTCATGTTCCCGTATTAGGAGAATTAACATTGTGAAAATGACAATTCTACAAATATCTGTTTACAGATTCAATACAATCCCAATCTAATTTCTTCCTTTTTTCTTTCAAAAATAGAAAATGCTACCCTAACATTTGTATAAAGTCATAAAAGGCCCTAGATAGCCAAAACAATCATTAGAGGAAAAACAATGTTTGAAGCATTATAATTTCAGATCTTTAAATATGTTGCCAAACTATAGTAAGTAAAATTATGTGGTATTGGCATAAAAGTAGACAAATGACCAATGGAACAAAACCAAAGACCCAAACATAAACACTTGTAATGTCAGGTTCCAAACATGCTGGAATAAGAGTCCACCTTTGACATTTAGTTATAGGAAACCTGGATGCCCATAAGCAGAGTAATAAAATTAAACCTGTTTTTATCACCTCACATAGCATCCTGTTCCAATAGATCAAGAACCTAAACATAAAATTTGAAACACTGAGAATACTAGAAGAAAATATGCACAGTACCCTATATAATAAATCAGAGGAAATCACTTTCTGAGAAAATGAGAAAACATTCTCCTAAGTAATAAGATAAACAATTGTTGAAGACCAAGAAGCTTCCACAGAATAAAATGAACAAAACATTGCGCAAAGAAGAAATCCATGGAATGGAATAGAATATTTACCATCTGAACATTTGACAAAACTGTAACATCAAGAATACACAAAAAAACTAAAAATAGAAAAGTCAAAAATGATAGATGTGAGACTTCTCTAAAAGGAGATGAAAAGAAAGAGAATGGCTAGGAAAAATACCAAAAGAATTTATTATTTCTAGAAAGAGAAAAATACAAATAACTTTAAGAATTTATTTTACCCTCATCAGAATTAAAAAGGTCATTGAGTAAAAAGGCAACAAAATTTTGGAGCTGATGTGAAAATAAAGGAACTGTCTCCTACTATCAGTAGGGCTGCAAACTTGTGAAACCACGAAGGAAATAAATGTGGAAAATTTTCACAATATATAAAGTAAATTTACCATATGATCCAGCTATAACTCTCATTGGCATATGCCCAAAATATTCAACATGCTAGTCACATTCATTGTTGATCTATTCCCAATAGCAAGGTAATGAAAAATACCAAAGTGTACTATAACTTATTTTAAAACCATTAGAAATAAATACAAAGTCTGTAGTAGCTTCAGAAAGCAGATAAGTATATAAGGACATTTACCATGATATGTATATTTTTGAGCAATAGAGAAAAGAATAACATTGTACACATCATCTGATCAGGCAAAGAAGAAAAAAATTGGCTCTTTAGAAAATAAAATCTGGGAGGAGGCCAAAGAAGAATGGTAGAATAAAACTAAGAGCAACTTTCTTAGGGAAGGGGATGAAAGTTAATGTAGAAGTAAAGAACACAGGAAAAGGTTAACATGTTGCAATTGATCTGATAGGAGAACCGGAAAAGGAGAACTGTTTCATGGAAGGCGAGGAAGTAAATACAAAAGGAGGAGGAAGATAGTTAAATATATGAGCCCAAAGCCATACAGGCTATTGATGTTTTCCTTGGTATTTCCTGTGGTGGACTGCAAGTACATATTGCTGAAGACACCATGTATTGTACAAGCAAGGCCAACAGAATCCTGAGCTAGAACTGATCTCAATGACCTCTCCCTTAGGACAAACATTCATGGTACCAGAACACATCATGAAAAGTTCCACATGAAGAATTTAATCAACCATTATACCAAGCTATTGTACCATGGCATGGTAAAGTATGAGTAGTAAAGGAACACATCTACATGAATAGTAACTACCAACTTACTGACTGTACTTAAGACCAACTCAACAAGATAAATAAGTTTATACTGGTAACCTATCTAAGCAATCTAGTTAAATCCTGATTATTGGACAAATCTACTACCACTAATTTATTAAACCAGCATAATTTTAACAACAATCTATAAACAAAAATAACTGCTGTGTTCATTATTTATCAAGAAAACTTCTATTTAAAGGAGGCAAAGACATGGACATTTTCTGGATTCTTGCAGGTTTCCTTAGCATCAGGATTCTTTTTAACCCCATAATTGCACTCTCTATCAAAATATTCATTTCTTTTTCCTCACCCTCTGTTGCTCATCTCACTCAACCATCTCATTCTCTCATGTTTTTTTTCCCACTTCTCTTTGCTCACTCCCTGTTATGATCCCAGTTTATTCAGGAGAATTGTCTATTTCTCATTCCCAGGAGTATCCCTGCATGTCTCACTTAAGTTCCTTTTGTTACCAAACTATTCAGGTATTGTGGTTTGCAGCCTAAATCTTTTTTTTTCTTTTCTTTTTTTCTAAAATCCACTTATGAGTGTAGTATGTCTATCTTTCTGGGCCTGTCTTACCTCACTCAGGCTGATAATCTCCTAATCCATGCATTTGACTGAAAATTTTAGGATACCGTTTTTTTACTGCTGAGTAGTATCCATCATGTAATTATGCCACAATTTCTTAATCCATTCTTCAGTTGAGATACTTCTAGTTTTTTATTCCAGGTTCTGGCTATTATGAATAATGCTAGTATAGAAGAAAGGATGCCTAAACAAGACTTCCCCTATAATAAAATGAATGACCACCCCAATTATCATTATAGAACCTTCATCCGGTAATGGGTAGAAGCTGAAGCAGAGATCTAAGTACCAGGTCAAGCTCCTGGTCCAGCTGAAGAAAGAAGTGAGAGTATTTGAGCAAAGGAATCAGGAACATGAGGAGAAGACCCAAAGAGATGGCTGACTGGAGCTATTGAGAGCTCACTGAGTCAGAAACAATAGCTGGAAGGACCTACAGAGAAAGAAAATAAAACTTCCAAAAGTTAAATAGAATGGGAGGGCAGTTTGTGCAATTTCTTACAGTAGGAGCAGATTATGTTCCTGGTACAGGAAATGACATCTCAAAGCCCATTCCCTATAGGGAACACATCTAACCCAGGCTTAATACTGTGAGGAGAAACTCAGACCTACCTCAATTGGACATGCCAGACTTAACTGCCACATGTTGGACTCCCAGCCATGCTTGGGAAATGGATGGAGGATGGAGTGGGTGGACACTTAGGGAGGACCGGGAGGGACTTGTGGGGGAGAGAAGAGAGGAGAAGCGATGGTACATATGGAAAATAAACTTTTCAATATATTTTAAAAGTTAAAAAAAAAACAAAAGAGGCAAAAATCAATATAGTTAACCACAACAAACCAATATACAGATTGTAAAGCCCAGTCACAATGGCTATGACTGTAAACTACTCAGGTACCTAAGATTTAGAGACCATTGTTAAGTAGGTAGTAAAAATATTATAAGAGCCAGAAGGTAAGTTTTGCCATGAGCTTGTGTTCCATGAAAATATTAAAAGATATACCCTCAATTTCCTTAAAGGTTACAGGCCTGTTTAGAGAATTAATCTGTTCTTCATTTAATTTTGGTAAATGTTACCTGTCAAAAAGCTGTCCATTTCTTCTAGGTTTTCCTTTTTTGTGGAATATAGATTTTCAAAGGATGACCTGATAATTCTCTGGATTTCTGGGTGATTTGTTGTTATGTTCCCTTTTACATTTCCGATTTTGCCGATTTGGACACTCTCTCTGCTTTTTGATAAGTTTAGATAAGGACTTATCTATCTTGTTGACCTTCTCAAAGAACAAACTCTTACATTCATTGATTCTTTGTATTGTTCTATTTGTTTCAATGATATTGACTTCACCTCTAAGTTTGATTATTTCCTGCTGTCTACTCCTTCTAGGTGAGATTGCGTCAAATTGTTCTAAGGGTTTCAGCTGAGCTGTTAGTTCTCTAGTGTGGGATTTCTCTAGGTTTTTCATTAAGGCAACTAGCGCTATGAATTTTCTACATAAGACTTCTTTCATTGTGTCCCAGAAGTTTGGATATGTTGTGGACTCATTTTCATTAAATTCTAGGAAGATTTTATTTCTTTTTTAATTTCTTCATTGACCCAGAGGTGGTTCAGCTGAGTGATGTATAGTTTCCATTAGTTGATAGACTTTCTTTGATTTTTCATGTTGTTGAACTCTAACTTTGGGCCCTGGTAGTCCAATATGATATAAGGGATTATTTCCATATTTAGTATTGGTTGATATTTGCTTTATGACCAATTTTGAGGTAAGTTTTAGAAAAAGTTACATGAGGAGCCGAGAAATATGTATATTCCTTTGCATTTGGGTGGAAGCTTCTATAAATATATATTAATTCCATTTGCATCATAACCTTTGTTAAACTCCTTATTTCTCTATTGAGTCTCTGTCTGGTTGACCTATCCAGGGGTAAAAGTGGGGTATTGAAGGTTTCCAGTACTAGGGTGTGAGAGTTGATGTCGGATTTGAGATTTAGCAGTGTCTCTTTTATGTAGGTAGGTGTCCTAACATTAGAGTGATAAATATTCAGGATTGAAATCTCCTCTTGACCATTTTTTCATGTGATGAATAAGTAATGACCAACTTAGTTTCTTCTAATTACTTTTCACTTAAAGTGTACTTTGTTAGCTATTAGTATGGCAACCCCAATTGAAGCTGTCATTAAAAGCTTCCCCCAAAATAACAGCCCAGGTTCAGATGGTTTCAGTGCAGAACTCTACCAGACATTCAAAGAAGAATTACTGCCATTACTCCTCAAACTACTTGACACAGTAGAAACTGAAGGAATATTGCCTATTTCTCTTTATGAGGCCACAATTGCCATAATACCCAAATCACTCAAAGATACAATAAAGATGGAGAACTACAGGCCAATTTCCCTCATGAATATTGATGCTAAAATTCTCAAGCAAATTTTGGAAAACTGTATACAACAATATATAAAAAAAATCACCCACCATAATCAAGTAGGCTTCATCTAAGAAATGCAGGAATGGTTCAACATATGAAAAACTGTAAATGTGATCTATCATATGAACAAACTAAAGGAACAAAAGCACATGATTATATCCTTGAATGCTAAAAAAGCCTTTGACAAAATCTAACATTCCTTTATGATCAAAGCTCTGGAGGGATCAGGAATACAGGGAATATATCTCAGTATAATAAAGGCGAGCTACAAGAAGCCGACAGCCAGCATCAAACTTAGTGGAGAAAAACTCACAGCAATACCACTAAAATCAAGAACAGATGTTTAGATTGATGTTTTAGTAGGCCCCCTGGCTATAGGACCAGGAATTATCCAGGGTACATGAATTGACTTTTTAGAGTCCACCTCCTATGGTGAGACACCTTGCTCTGCTTTCATACAGGGAGAAACTCCTGGGTTCTTCTTTTTGGTATGACAAAGATTGTGTCCTAACCCTAAACCTAACCTTAAACCTGGAAAGTAAAAGCTTACTTTCTTAAACTGCCAGAAAACAAACAAATTTGCTAAGGAATGTCAAGGCAGACATTGGTACAGATGCCACAGAAGAATACTACTTACTGACTTACTGTCTTGTTCCTTGGGACTTGATTTTTTTTTTTAGTTTGTTAATTCTTTCTTTTTATTATTATGAATAAAGTCATTTTTTATCCATGTATCTTCCTTGTTCTTGTTCAGACTCCCTTCCCCTTCCCACCCTTTCCAGTCACTCACTATTCTCCCTATCACTTCATCTCCTCCCCAGCAAGGACAGGAGGTCTCAACATCCCAAGGTGGCTTAGTTCAACATCCACTCCAGGTAGATTCACTTTCCTCACCCCCAAAACAACCCTGGGTCAGGTGTTCCTCTGGAGGGAATGGGCTCCAAAGTGCTGGTTCAAGATGTTTCAGATCCCAGGGGTTCATTGGTTGTAGTTTGCAGCTTGGACATTCTTAGCTTTTTTTTTTTTTTAAATCCACAATTGAGTGAGTACATCCTCTGCTTATCTTTCTAGCATCAGAGAAATATAAATGAAAATAACTTTGAGATACCACCTTTCTCCTATCAGCTTGGTTAAGATAAAAGGCACAGATGACAGCCTATGCTGGAGAGCTTGCACAGCAAGGGGAACACTTATCCATTGTTGGTGGGAGTATAAACTTGTTCAGTCACTCTGGAATGTAATGTGGCAGTTTCTCACAAAACTGGGAATCAGTCTCCCCAAGGAACCAGCAATACCACTCTTAGACATATACCCTAAAGATGCACATGCACACCTGAAAAGCATTAGCTCAACTATGCTCATAGTGGTATTATTTGTAATAGCAAGAACCTGGAATCAGCTTAAATGCCCCTCAACTGAAGAATGGATTAACAATGGATTACTACTCAGAAGTAAGAAAAAATGATATCCTAAAATTTACAGGAAAATGGATGGATTTGGAGAATATTCTCCTGAGCAAGGTATCATCCTGCTTTCTTAAGGTATCTAAATTTTCTTCAGAAGGGACACTGCTACAGCGAGTCTAGCCCTTTCATATCAATCATAAACAAGAGAATGTACTACTGATTTACGTATAGGCAGAGATTTATGCAACTAGAATTTCCTCTTATTTGTTTCAAGTTAACTTAGAAGTAACCAGAACAGATGCCTATTGTAACTTAACAGTAAGACCCTATTGCTGAAGGCAACACATATAACACAGATGAGATAACCTGCTATTGACCTTAAAGTTTCATCAATACTAGTTAGCTTTAACTATCTGTTTTAATTTTGTATTCTATAATCTCATTTATTTTATTATTATTTTGTGTACTTATTTTACATTAAGCTAGACCCGAAGAAAACAAAACAAAGAGTGAGTTTTGTTAGCAGGAATGTAGATGTAAGTAGCAAAATACCCATTATGTAGCTAAAAGGAATAGCTCGAATCCCCCCCAATCATATTCTTTATAAAGAAGGCACAATCTAACTTCCCTTTTTAGTACAATACTTTAACCATGTATCAAGAAATAACAGTGGGAATTGAGGTGGGGGGACTGATATTATTCAGAGGACTTAGGGGAAGGATAGCTTTCCTATGTACTGTTCAAATGTTGAATTGATAAAAACAAAAGTTTCTCTTTAGTTTAGCTGTTCAATCTTCATGCCCAGTAGAGAAAACCTATATTTTTTCTCTGGGATCAAATTGTCTAATAACTGGGTTATATTTGGTATCATGAAAGATGGGAAGAAATTTGGATTCACATTAGCTGTTCATACCCAGATAGAGATACTCAGAACAAAGAAGAGGGTCAGCAGGTTCTCAGCAGGAAACAACCAAAACCAGAGCAGGAATCTGATGCCAAAGGATTCAAAATAAACCTCAACTGAAGAATGGATTAACAATGGATTACTACTCAGAAGTAAGAAAAAATGATATCCTAAAATTTATAGGAAAATGGATGGATTTGGAGAATATTCTCCTGAGCAAGGTATCATCCTGCTTTCTTAAGGTATCTAAATTTTCTTCAGAAGGGACACTGCTACAGCGAGCCTAGCCCTTTCATATCAATCATAAACAAGAGAATTTGTTTATGATTAGAAAACAAGTATCATGATCAAAACACACTCTAAAATGATTTTCTCACAAGTGGATATTTTATGTCTATTCTTGTAGCTTGTCTCAGGTAAAGGAAAAATGAAAGTTCTCTCAGAAACCATATTACAAATACATCACATTCAAGCATTCCTAGTATGACACTGGGTAACAATTCAAGGCATGACCTAGATGGTATTAAATAGGAGACAAGGAGTGATCCCCAGGAAAATTGAGAAAGAATAATTTTATCATATGACAAATAAAAGTCCTGGTAATTCAAAAGTTAAGAATAAAGAATTTGAGAGGTATCCAAAATGAAATTCTCCATGAACAGAGAACCTCTAGGAAGAAGATTCACAGACTGACTACATTACAAACCACTGTGATACTATTAGTCATCAGTGTATCTTTTTTCTTAAATTCGAGTTCCACTACTTCCAGGAGCTCTGTTCACTTTCTAGACCAGATGAGAACACCTGGAACAACATCTCAGGACTTACTGAGAGATCAGAAGCACATTTTAACAGTAGATTTAGGGCATGGATTTTTTTCAGATGCATTGGAAAATTGGTTATTTTTCTGGGAGTCCTGTTTACTTCCAATTATGTGACAGATTTGCATGGTTTAGGAACTGTGAGATGTTCATCTTTGTCTAAAGTCCCAAAATTGCAGGTAGAATAAAGTGCAATTTCATCAGATGGGAGACACAATCCTTGGCTGTCAGCGTAATTGCTTAAAGCCTCTCAATATCTCTCTGGTCCATTTACAATTTTGCAAGCAGTTTCTTTACAGTGTTCTGGAAAATGTCACCAGATGAAATTAGGCCATAGCTCAGTCCAGTGGATGCAGGTGACTTTGATTTTAAACTCTATGCTGAGGAATCCATCTCAGAAAAGGTTTGTTTTGTACTATTGTGTTCTGTTTTGGTTTACAATGCAACCTCTTCCCTAAAGACTTGGAGAAAAGAAAATCATTGCATATTTAAGCCAGAATGTAAGAGTATCATAGAAGATGACCTAGATTCCTTGGGCTGTCCACTTCTGTGGCATCCTGAGAATGTGTCTAGAGAACATTTTATATTTTTATTGTTTTTTGAAAATCAGGATCAAACTTTATCTAAAAAGCAAAACATTCAGAATAGAGAAAAAACCCATACAATAATAAAATTCTCTTTTCTTTAAAATAAATGAAACATAAAAAATAAAATCTAACTGTAGGTTTTCAATGCAGGGAATCAGCATGGCAACCTCAGAAGCTTGCCCATTGTGGAAGGAAATAGAGTTCTGACTGTTCAACAGCTATAATGGTGGTTCCGAATACAGCCAATTGATTTAATGAGCTAGTAATCATCATACATTATTATTTGAAAAAAAAAAGAATAGATTATCAGTCTGTGATTATCTTCAGAGTTTAATTAATCTGTGAAAAAAATAACCATACATAAATCTGTTGCAACTTTAGTTCAGCTCTTTGGGACTAGGCCAATAAATTAGAGAGAACCTTCTTGTAGAGGCATAATAAAAAAAAAAAAACTGTGTTGTAATATTCATAAGGATTAAGTTACCAAAGAAGTAATACCAATATAGACAAACTTCATATTAATAGTTTCTTTTATAAATCTATATGAAAATCTCTAAAGTATCTCAGTGTAAATAGAGCCAAGATTGGAAACAAAGTTAAACAACCACAACATGCCAGTAATTGCTTTAGAGTGATATGGATTATCAATGATATTGTTTTGAGTGTTCCAAATTTAATGATGTAGAGCTGAAGTCCTCGTGGTGTAATAATCAACACAGGATAAGTAAAATTTTTATTATAATTATAAAGATTTCTGCAATCTTTATAATGATAAAACCAATGAATGTGTGGGATTAAAAGGATGTTGCTCAGGGTTTTGATTGCTTGTCTAGCAGGAAGAAAGTACTGGTTTTATCATTCGTAACTATACAATTAGGTATGGTTGTGTATGCTTTTAATACCAGCAGACCAGAAGATTCACAGTTCAAGAACATCAGCCTCTATGAAGAAGCCAAAAATAGGAAACCTCTTTAAGCTAATACCACATTATAGCTTTTGATGTTGATTTTTAAAGGTTGCATTCCCCAGACTTCAAAGTTTTGAAAGTTTAAATTCAAACACTTTACAAAGTTATTTTTTAATATGTTATCTAATCCAAGTTTAACAAAGAACAAATTATGCCTTCTCTTTTAGGTAGTAGTCATTTTCTAATAGTAATATACAGAGCAGCTCACTTTTGTTGAGTGTGGAGATTTTTATTTATTCATCCAACTATAAATTGTTTGGACTATGAAAAAATTATAAAATGAGTACCAATAAAAATTAATTTATGTTATGGCAAATTATACTGAGGTTTAGCTAGAAAAAATATGCAGAAATGATTTCTAATTTTTTGATCACTTATGTAAATATAGGCTTGTGATTATAACACATTATTCATAATCTCTAAGTGTTAGCATATATATATCACATTCACACATACAAATATTAGCTTTGAAGACAATAGTTCAAATAATTTTATAATTAGGGTGACTTCTTTTTTATTAATTTGTTTTAATTAAACATTTTCCCAATACTTACCATTGCCCCCTTCCTTCCCCTCTCTCCCATCTTTTTTATATCCCAACCCTCCATTCAATTCTCTGAGAGGGCAATGAATCTCTAGGTGAGTAAATTCACCCTGGTCTGGCATATCCAGTTGAGATAGGACCAAATTTCTCCTCAAAGTATTAATGCTGAGAAAGGTGCTTTAAAAAAGGCAGTAAATTGTTGAGTGGCCTAACAACAGAGAGGAAGAAAAAAAGAAGTAAATATCTTGACAGATGGAGCCATTGTAGAGATAGAGAGAAACTTGGTGCTAGGATAACAGCTAAGAACCCACAAGATGAGCAAAATTAAGACTTAAAGCAATAGTGGAGAGGGTACCTAAACTGGCCTTTCTCTGTTATAAAACGAATAAGCAGTCTAATTGCCGTTATAGAACCTTCATTCAGCAATTGATGGAGGCTTATGCAGAGATCCAAGGCTAAACAACAGATCAAACTACTGATGCAGCTGAAGAGAGAGATAGAGGAGAGATTACATAAACAAAGGGATCGGGATCATGATGAGGAGACCCAAAGAGATAGCTGTCCTGTGCTATTGGGAGCTCATAGACAGTGAAATGACAACTTATATACCTTTATGAAATAGATATAAAATATTTGAATATAGATGACAGTCAATCACTGTAGGCAGTATGTAGAGCTTCTTGCATTCAAATAATTTTAAATTGTGAAACAATTGTAAAAGTTACCAC
The DNA here is from genome assembly GCA_004025045.1 of Sigmodon hispidus. Lineage (NCBI taxonomy): Eukaryota > Metazoa > Chordata > Mammalia > Rodentia > Cricetidae > Sigmodon > Sigmodon hispidus. The sequence continues at coordinate 72,793 of PVIH01010737.1, forward strand.
AAGCATTGCTCCTCATTTATGTTCACTTGAGTATTAAAAGGTAGCTTTGAAAAGGCTCAGTTTCTTTCTTTTTTTTTCTTTATTTTGTATTTATTAAAAAAAAAACACAGTAAAAAGAATTTAAAATGTGGAAGAGTTAACAATAACTATATAGAGGATAAGAATGATAAGCATGGCTTATCAAGGGTAGACATACAAATAAGATTGCTACACCTATATTTGCTTTGTGTTCATCTTTCCCTCTGAATTTTTTTTTCCATCCCTGTATATCCTTATTCAAGGTCTCTTCCCCCTCCCAACACATCTGGTCACTTTTTTTTTTTCCTCTGCAACTCCCCATCCCCTCCCTGGGCAGGGAGCATACAGTCCTATGGTCCCACTGACCCATTAATGCTTAGATCAGTCTCCACCTCTGGCCAAA
>PVIH01010738.1:0-40239 GCA_004025045.1 Sigmodon hispidus
CCTCTAAATATAGACAAAACAAGCCAAAATAGTCCTTCAAGTTCCTACTTTACAAAAAACATTGCCAAACATTCTTCAAGACACACAAAAAAAACAACTAATAAACTATATCAAATTTCCTACATCACTAAAAAGTTTGCCAAAAACTTTGGGCCTAATGGCTAAAAATAAATGCCCCAATGTTACAAAAAAACTTTAAATAACTGTCCAGACAAATAAATGTCATCTCTGTCATTTTCTAAACTTTAAAAGTTACTTACACTTCCTATTTATTTACATAATATTATATCCTTCTATAGTCTTTAATGTAATTAAAAGTTTAATAATTATAAATATAATTCTTTTTAGTTTAAAAAATATATTAAATATAAAACTTTAAACTCACAATAATAAAATAAATAATAAAATATTCTCTTTAATTTTAAAATACAAATAAACTAAATATTATAACTATAATTCTTACTTAAAAGCTATTCTATTATATATAATTTTACTCTATAAAAATTAAAACCTTCCTTTTTAATTAAACAAAAAAAAATGTGGTGGAATGTTCTCTGTATGATATAAATAAAAACTGTTTGGACCCATGCAGAGCACCGTAGAAGTGGGTGGAGAATCAGAGGCAGCCAGGTAGGAAGGAGGGGTGGAGTTTACTAGTCGCCATCTGTCCCCCGAAAAAGAAGCATGTAGGAATCCAGGTGAGCCACGGGCTGCAAGCCACGTGGTGGGTAGATTCATAAAAATGAGTTAATTTAAAAAGATAAAACAAGCTAATAATGTGCTTAAAATATGAGCCAAACAATATAAAATATATAAACATATAATTCATTTCTTTTGAGAGACAAAAGCTGCGGGCGCACAGACCAGGCTCCACACCGCCAACACCACACGCGTGCCAAGTCACAAATCTCTAGACCCAAACAAGCCAAAAAAAACTTACTACAACAAAGTTGTACTATAGTAATAAAAACAGGTTGGTACTGGCATAAAAACAGACTTGTGGATGAATGGCATCGAATTGAAGACCCTGACATTCACCCACACACTTATGAACAACTGATTTTTGACAAAGAGGCCAAAAATATTCAATGGAAAAAGATAATATCTTCAACAAATGGTATTGGCATAACTGGATGGTAGTATATAGAAAAATGTGAATAGATCCAAACCAATCACCTTTCACAAAACTTAAATCAAAGTGAATCAAAGAGCTCAATTTAAATCCTGAAACACTCAACTTAATACAAAAGAAAGTGGGAAATACCCTCCCACGCATTGGCATTGGTGACTACTTTTTAAATATAACACCAGTAGCACAGACACTAAGAACAGCAGTCAATAAGTGGGATCACCTGAAACTGAGAAGCTTCTGTAAGACCAACAACATAGTCAATAAGACAAAGCATCAACAACCGAATGGGAAAAGATTTTACCAACCCTACTAGTGACAGAGAACTGATCTCTAAAATATATAGAGAATTTCAAGAAAGCAGATCCCAAATCCTGAATAACCCAATCAAAATTGGGGTTCAGATATAAAAAGGGAATTCTCAAAAGAACAATTAAAAATGGCTGAAAGACACTTAAAAGATACTCACCCTCTTTAGCCGTCAGAGAAATGCAAATCAAAACAAAACCTTACACCTGTCAGATTGGCTAAGATCAAAATCACAAATGACAGCCTATGCTGGAGAGGATGCAGAGCAAGGGGAACACTCCTCTATTGTTGGTGGGAGTGTAAACTTGTTCAGCCACTCTGGAATACAGTATGGAGGTTTCTCAGAAAACTGAGAATCAGTCTCCCCAAGCTTCCAGCAATACCAGTATATACCTTAAAGACACACATTCACACCCCAAAGGCATTTGCTTAATTATGTTCATAGCAATATTATTCCTAATAGCAAGAATCTGGAAACAACCTAGATGCCCCTCAACTAGGAATTGATTAACAAACTGTGGTACATATACACAATGGAGTACTATTCAGCAGTAAGAAGAAATGATATCCTAAAATTTGCAGGAAATGGATGGATTTGGAGAATATCCTCCTGAGCAAATATCACAAACCCAGAAGTTCAAGCAGGGAATGTACTCACTTATTAGTGGACTTCAAACAAAATCTGCCTTTTTTCGTTGAAAAATGATGGATGAATAAAGTGTTTTCACACACTCACACACACACACACACACATACACTCACACAAAAACAATACAATACAAATCTGCTGTTTTGATTTTAGAAGTGTTGTTTAGCAGAATTTTGTGTTGTCCATAGAACATCAGTGGGCATCAGCTTTAACCTATTGTGCTTTCTTTATCAGTAGTTGAGCCTAATCTGGCTTGAGAAACTTTAGATTTTATTTTGTATGCTTCATGTATTTTAGAGTAAAGAAATTTTATTACTGTATGGGTTTTGTTCTAATGTATTCTGAATGTTTTGCTTTTTTATATAAGGTTTGGTATTGATTTTCAAAAATCAATCAATAAAAAGGAAGTTATTCCACATCATACAAAGAACATTCCTAAACCTATTAATTGCAGTATACACCAAGCTGACAGCAAATATCAAACTAACACTACAGAAACTCAAATTAATCCAACTAAAATCAAGAACAAAACAAAGCTTGTCTATTTTCTCTATATCTCTTCTATATAGTATTTGAAGTTCCAGGTATAGTAACAAGACAACAAGAGGTGATCAAGTGAATGAAAATTGGAAAATAAGAAATCAATCTTTTGCTACTTGCAGATAATTTGATAGTATATACAAGTGACCCCCAAAATTCCACCATAGTATTCCTATAGCTGATAAACACCTTTAACAATGTGGAAGGATACAAGATTAACTCAAAAAATAAACATTAGCCCTCCCATATACAAATAATAAACAAGATGGAAAAGATATCAGGAAAACCTCACACTTTACAATAGCCACAATAATATACAATATCTTGGGATAACTTTAACCAAATAGGTAAAAGACCTCTATGACTAGAATTTTAAGTTGTTGAAGAAAAAAATAATGTATCAGAAACTTAAAAGATCTCCCATGCTTTTGGAGAGGTAGGATGGACATAGTACAAATGGCAATTTTACCAAAAAGAAATCTTTAGATTCAATGAAATCCCCATCAAAATTCCAGCACAATTCTTCACAGACCTCAAAATTACATTATTCAATTTTATATGTTGCAACCATTTAACATTTGGCAAAATAGACTTCAAACTTACACTAATCACAAGAGAAAGGGAAGTTTAATATATATTCATTTATCAAAAGAATAATTTACCAAGAAGATATTACAGTTCTTTACTTCTATGCACCAAACACAAGGTTACTCAAATTCATGAAGAAACACTACTACAGTTGAAATTACATATTGAAGCTCACATGCTGTTAGTGATACACTTCAGTACCTTAATCTTACCAACAGTTTATAGAGATCAAAACCTAAACAGAGAAATGTTGAAGCTCCCTGACATCATAAACCAAACTGAACCAACAAATATTTCAAAGTATTCAACACAAAAGCAAAGTAATAAGCCTTTTATTTTATCTCATGGACCTTTGTTTATAATTGATCACATACTGAAACACCAAACAAGTCTCAACAGATACAAGAAAATTGAAATAACACCTATAATTCTATCTGAGCATCTTAGAGCAAAGCTGGATATCAACAACAGAAACAACAGAGCATACAATCTCCTGTTATATAGAGCTTAACAGTTAACTATCAGTAGATAAAACTTGAATGGCTTAGAAATGCTTATGTTCAACATGTTTAGTTATCAGGGATATGAAAATCAAAATTACTTTGTGATTTCATTTTACATCCATCAGAATGAACAAGATCCATAAAACAAGGGACAGCTCATACAGTCAAGAATGTCAAGTGAATACACACCCATTCCTGTTAGGAGTGAAAATTGTACAGCTAGTATGGAAATAAGCAAGGTGGCTCATCAGAAAAGTCATCTGTGAAGATTTTTCATTTAATAATGATAACTCTACCACTATTCTTTTTATAAAGACACACAGTCCTTTTGCATATATATTATGCCTCCTGGTCTTGTGTTTTTATGGAATTCCTATGTCTATTTCCTGTGCTTTTTCTTGGGCTATTTGCCCTCTGCTTATCTATTTTGTTCTATTTCAATCTGCCTTGTTTTATCTTGTTTTCATTTTGTTTATTTTATTATTTAGATGCCTATTTATAATCTAAAGCGAGAATAAAATGATGTAGCTATGGATGGGTGGAAAAAGTCAGGACAAATTGATAGGAAAAATAGGGAGAAAAAAAGAGTGAAATATACTGTATAAAAATATGCATTCAATAAATGAAAATAATTAAAAGCTTGGAAATCTCAATAACACATGAGAAAATGAAAAGCTAATAAAGATGTGGCATGCAGGAATCAAAAAAAAAAATCAACCAACCTGCCACTACTTCTGCTAGAGCATGTAGTCAAATGTGTGTATTAGTAAGGATCACTTATCATTTCTTTTCTGATTTTTCATATTTATGTTGTGATTCATTCCTATGAAAGTGCATAAAAATCCATAGAGACAGAAAATAAATGTAATCATACATCAGGTTTTTAAATTGATGTATTAGAATAAGCATATGAATTCTAAGTACCACTTACATTGTTTAAAGCTGAACTTGTCTGCTTCAGATGCCCATGGGGCAAAGGTCATTTAACATGGAGTAGCAAACTACAGTGAGGTTCCAAATTATTCATTAATCATCCCATTTAAGGTGCTTTAAAATGTTCTTTGGCAGTTATATGGTTTCATAAATGCTTCACTCTTGTAAAGTCTTACTGTTTCCATTTATCTGATTTCCATTGCCAATTTGAAACATCATAATGGGGCTTCAGGAAGAGTCACTTAAGAACTGGTTCCAAACATTCAAGCAGAGTGCTTGTGGATAGCTGGTGTTTCTCTTAAATTATTTATTCCTACTTACCTTAATACACTTTTTAATGAATGGACTTTAAGATCCACAATATTACAATGCTTATTAAAACCTCTGAAGACTACTTTCTAGCTACTCAAGTGTGAAACCTGTAAATCAAATTTTACATATTCTCATTGAATCCTTCAAATTCAGGTTGTTTGAACTTTAGTAAATAAAATTAAACACCTAGAAAATTATACTTAATATAATGTAAGAGCATTATTATGTGTTTTTTAATCAGTAAATCCATTCCCTGTTGAAATTTAATTTAATCAACAATGATTCAGCTATAATTTGGAGTTTAGAAAATAAATTAGTATTTAGTTGAATAACTGATTAAGAACATTGGTAGTAAAGGTAAGCAAAATGAAATGTAGGTAGACTGAATTTACCAATAAATGTTGTAGTGACCACATTTGTTATATATTTATTGAGAAGATCACACTTAAAAAATTAAAGAGATATAATTGAAAAAGATTTCAGAAAAATTGTTTTAGAAGATAAACTGGAGAAGAAAAATTGGTAGTGGATTGGATTAAAAAACAATATATGCATTATGAAATTTTTAAACGTAAAATATTAGGATATTTATAAGATATTATATAACTCAATTTATAAAAGTGAATAAATACATGAAAAACAAATTTCTGCTTTCATCAATAGACAGTATAGGGCTGGAAAATTGACTGTCAGTAAAATTTATACACAAGCATATGATAACTTAGTTCATATCCCCTGCATCAATGTAAAATCTACAAAAAGGAACATGCATCTCTACTCTCAGCACTTAACATTGGAGGCTCACTGGTCAGTCAGGCTCATGAACCAAGCAATTTGTGAGAAAAGTCAATAAAATGTTCTACTGATGCATATCTAAACACAACAACAACAACAAAAAAGGAAATTCAAAGATGATTCTTCAGCCACATGACTTCAAATAAAATAAGATTATCAAAAGAGCAATGAGTAAGGCTTCTTCCAAGTTGGGCAAAATGATTAATTTTTGTATTTAGAGATATTTACTCAGAAGAGCTGACATTCTTTTGTGATTAATAAATATTGTTTAATTGATTCATTTATTTGTGGCATGGTCAAATCACAGCTTCTTATACCTTTTTGTAAGACCAGTGTAGATTACTGTGCTGCTCACTTCTGTACCCAGCTTTGGTCAAACCTGAGAGCTGACTTTTATGTTGTTGAGCATGGATCTAGAGCAATCTATAATACTTGACTTTGAGTAGGCTTAAGGAACAGAACCTAATTTAAGCTACATACAACCAGTGTTCATGCTTTCCTAGCTAACTAAGTGCCTAGCATAGCAGAGAGGCTCTTGAATATATCCTATGCCCCCTCTGTTAGAACTGCCAGAAAAATTTTGACTAAATATTTGAGTTTGTAAAGTGAAAGAGACAAATCCAATTAGAGAACATAGCTGCAAAATGTGCTGACAAGTAGAAATCAAAAAATATAATGCTTTCATTTTATATTATTTTAGAGTTATGTAGATTCCTTTTGTATCTAAACCTAAACTCCTCTTTTATATGACAAAGTGGTAAAAGTAAATTCCCTGTGTACCTGATAATAATGCTAAAAAATAAAATCTGTGAAATGCTTTTGAGTGTGAACAACTTGCTAAGTTTAATTCTGTAGATCACAGATATTATTAAATTTAATTTATTTACAAAATACAAAGTCAGTCTTTTATTATTCCATTTTAACATTGAGTTTCAGGGCCAATATTTCCACATGACTTGTAAGTTTCTAATGGAGAACAGTGGCTAGAAGGCTTTTGGTCTTTACTGCAAAATATTAAAACAGTGGAAGAGAAACTGTAGATTCTCCTTGTTGAGTCTTTCAAAAAATTCCCTGAAACTTAAGTGGCTAAATTCATGTGAGCTCTGAAAAGAAAAATAAAAATACTATGAAAACAAAACATATGTTTATTAACAAAAAACCCCACTTTTAAAATTACCAGATAATTCATTAAGCATTCATTTTCTTTACTTCACACATATGTGAACAGCAACATTCATAAACCATGGACATGCACTGGCATGGTTTAAATATATCAGGAGAGTTTCTGTGATGGAAACTTCATACCTAATATCACATCATTGTACCTATGAGATTGTCATCCTCAGGAATGGACTATGGTCACATGTAAAGGGCTTGCAGATACATGTTCACACTCCTGCTGCAGTGTGAGCTAGTTAAATCTTAGTTGCTATGAGGAAATACATAATATGAGTTAAAAAGAAAAAAGATTTTCTTGTACTCATAATGTCAATCTATGGTTTCAGCCTACGTTCAGCTTCCTCCATGGCTGTGAGCCTAAGACAAGATTGAAGATTCATTTAAAATGGATCTGGAAAAAAAGAAAAACAAAAAGAAAGAAAGAAAGAAAGAAAGAAAGAAAGAAAGAAAGAAAGAAAGAAAGAAAGAAAGACCACCTGCTCAATTTGTTATGGTTACAAAAATGTAATAATTATTTCAAGTGACATATCTCATTCTGTTTTAGCAGTATTGCTTGTTTGCAGCACTCTGCTGAAATGAAACACACTGAAATAGGTAAAATGCAAAAGTTTTCTGATAAGGCATTCATGAATATTTCTGGGTGGGGCAAATAGATAAGATCTACTAAGTAATTGGGACCATGGGGTGGGTAAAGATATAAGTAAAGAGAACATGATGGAATGGGATAATTGAATTGGGGAAGAAACAAGAGAGTAAGAATAACAAAATAGATAACTTTGGAGGTTAAGGGAAAATCTGGTGCTAAGGAAACATCTAAGAACCCACAAACATGATCCCATCTAAGATTCTAGGCAATAGTGAGAGGGTGCCTGAACTTACTTTCCCTGTAATCAAATTGCTGAGCAGCTTATTTGCCATCATAGAAACTTTGTCCAGAAATTGATAGACACAATTGCTCCCAACTAAGTCAAAGAAAGGGAGGAGAGATTTTGTGAGCAAAGTGGCCAAGGTCATTATGAGGAAACCCACAGAGACAGCTGACCAGAGCTAGAAAGAGCTCACTAACTTTGGACTGACAGGTGGGGAACTTTCATGGGACCAAACTAGGTAAGCCCTCTGAATTTGGAAGACAATTGTGTGGCAGGTACAATTTGTGGAGCCTCTAGCATTGAGACCAGAATTTACTCCTAATATGTGTACTGGATTTTTGGAGCACATTTGCTATGGAGGGATCCCTTGTTCATACTTAATACTGTGGGAAGGGGCTTGGTTCTGCCTCAACTTGATATCACATACTTTATTGACTTCCCCTGAGAGTCTCTACCCGCTCTGAGGAGTTGATGGGGGAGTGACATGGGGGTTTGCTCAAGGGGGATGGCAGGAAGAGCAGCAGAAGAGAGAGTAGTATTTGGTATATATCAAAAAATATTAAAAAAATAGGAAAAAAGATGTACTTTTTGAACGTTAAGAAAAGGAAGATTTTTATTTCAAGTACTTATTGGCTGATTATATTTCTGACTTTAAAAATCGTGAATTCAGTTCATTGATATATTTATTGAGTAGATTTGTAACAAATGTTTTACAGCAGTATTCTATTTCTCTGGCTGACTTGTAATTGAGAAAGAATATTGTTCCATTCTGCAAGCTGACTGTTCTCTCTAGTGGTACTCTGTAACTGTGTGATGCAGGACCTTGATGATTCAATGCACTCCCACTTCATGGCTTCAAAGTGCTTCTGTTCTACTTGAGCCCTTTTCTGACATACTGTGCTTACAAATCTTGGAACATTTCCCCCACTTTTTAAAAGCAGTTTTAAAGTTTCAAGTCTGACATCAAGGTGTCTAATCAATATTAAATTGAGTTTTCTAGAAGAAAGATATGGATCTAGTTTCATTACACTCAAAAAAATCCCTCAAAAATAATTGTTAAAGAAGCTATTCCTTTTCCAATACATGTCTTGCCACTCTCTCTATTCTTCTGGTCTATTGGCATGCTTTTTCTCTTAGTAATCTTGGTATTGTGATTCTTCTCATTGTAGATTGGCTATTGGGTACTCAGCACTGGCATTTCCATCAAGGATTTCTTTGGCAATACTGCATTAAGATATTTAGGTATCTTCTGTGATATTGGCTTAATTGTTGTGAACTCTCAGTACTTCTTGTCATATATATTTACTTCTCTGTAAGTTAAAGTAGAGCTGTGGTGGATATAACAGTCCTAGTTTTCAATGATTTACTTTTAGTGCTTGCAATAACCCATTTATGCTGTACTGATTTGGACATTTACTAATAAGAAGTCTCTTGCTGTTTAAATGTTTCTGCTTTTGGAGATAAGTTGAAACTTTTCCTTTAAAGATTTTAGTAATTTTTTTCTTTGTATTACTGATCTCTTGTCCATAACAAATCATAAAGTCTTTCTCTAGCCATGCCTATTTGAGATTCAAAATGTCTTTCATGGTTAATTTTTTTTCTTTATCTACATAGAAAATTTATTTGTTATAATTACATAGAGTACATCCTTTATGTATGTAATATTTATCTCTGTCCTATATATCTTTATACTTGTCTCTTGACTATATTCAAAAACTCTGGGATTTTGTGGTAAAACTCTTTGTTTTTCTTATTGAATCATGAATGCAAAATTTCATCAACCTATCCTGTAACAATAATATTTTTGTTGTTGTTGACTGGTATCTATTAATGATATTTTCCATTGCATTTTAAAATTTTTAGTTATAAGATTACAATCTAACTACAATATTTATTCTGTCAAACCCTTTTATATATCCCTCTATGCTTTCCTTTTGACTTTCTTTGTTCAGTGTTGCTGCGTGAATATATAAACATGTGTGTGTGTGAGAGAGAATATGTGTGTGCCTATATTTGTGTGTGGTAATTTGAATGTAATTGGGCATAATAAGCTCATAGAGTATAGCATTATTAGAACCTGTCAGCTTGGAGGAAGTGTGTTACTGTTAGGTTGAGATTTGAGGTGTCCTATGCTCAAGCTATGGCTAATGTCTCAGTTTACTTCAAGTTGCCCTTGGATAAGAATGTAGAATTCTTAGCTCCTTCTCCAGCACCATTTTTTTCATGGACAATGCCATATCCTGTGAAATCTTAATGGACTAAACCTCTGAAATATAAGCCATCCCAATTAAATGTTTTGTTTATTAGAGTTGTCATGGTCATGGTGTCCTTTCATAGCCATAGAAACCCTAACAAAGCTACTATGTCTGTACATATTCATAAATATAACCTACTCAGTTGAATTAGGCTACTAGTATTATGTTTTCAGAGGTGCAATTTGGCACTAGACAACCAGTTCATGTTATCTTCCATAGGAAAGATAAGTTCTCTGCTTTGTTGCCTAGAGGGTTTTTTTTGTGTGTGTGTGTATAGGGCTGAATTGTTATAGGTTTTGCTATGTTCATTTGGTGTTATCCCTTTTTGGTTCATCTTTGTGAGGCTTTATGGGTATAGCTTTGAACACTACTGTGGGATACAATCTCATAGCAATCACCCTGATTCCCAGGTTCTTACATGTTGCTCTATTTATTTTTCACATTCATTATTCCTGATACTTAGGTGTAGGAATTACGTTGCAGATGCATCCATTGTGATTTTTGCTCAATAGTTCTGCCTTTTAACTTGTGATATTTGGTAAGGCTCTACATCTGTTACACAAGAGGCCTTGATGAGATATAAAAACAATGTTTATCTGTACTGTACATATATAAATGTTTATAAATTGCTAATAGAGATTATGCAGTTCCAGTAAATGAGAAGTTCTAGATTCTTCTATAATAACTCTGACTTTACTATTGCTAAGTTGAAACTGTTTTTAAGCTTAACTCTCACCTCAGTCATAAAGAGTACCATATCATATCTCTAAAATCATCAGAGAAACTTGCTTCCTTTTGGAGATGGTGCCTAGTATCACATTTGTTCAAAGTGAGAAGACAAATGAATACAACATTCTGAGCCTTAAATGCAACATCTAAATCATGGCAGAACAGTGTGGGCACTTTAAAAATCTCAAAGTGGAAAGATGACTAAGATGGTTTTAATTTGGGTCACATCAATATTATATAAAATAATAATAGTAATAAATATTGATGCTAATAATTATTTTAAGTTTTGTAAAACTCTATATTTTTCAGCACTCATTTAAAAAGTTTTAATGCTTAAAACATTTATTTCTATTATCATGTTAGAAAAATCATTTATGAGTAAAAGTAGCAATTAAAATGTCATGAAAATATTTTCATAGACTTATTATTGTCTATACATATTTAAAAGATTTTTGTGACAGCTTAGAAAGCTTATTGCAAAAAGTCTTAAATATTTTCTATTGACTAAAATGTAGCTTTCCATTGAAAACTCTCATATTAAAAACACTCTCATTTTTATAAATTCTTTGTCTTTATTAATCTGTTGTCAACCAAATTGCTTTTACCAGTGTATTTTTTATGGAATTTTTTGTGAATATTGAGAGTAAAGAAAGGGTTAGATATTTCAGCTGGCATTTATGACTGGGTGTTTGCAGCTGAACTAACTATTTTATGACTTGATTTTATTTTCTAGTGATGTAGTTTCTAATTTCATCTGTTTTAAGGGGTTAGGACTGAAAAAAAATGATTTTAAGAGGCATAAAAATAATTTGAAACCTCCTTCATATATCTTAAATTCAACCAAAGAAAAAGAAAAATAATAGAATTTATTTAATTGAAATTTGAAGCTGCAAACCTGTCAGCAGTACAGTTATGTAAAATTGTGGACTTTAATAATTCTTATATCCATAGCTCAAATGCCTCTAGTGGCGTAATTCTTCTTTATTCTTTCCCTCTCCAGACCTGCCTGAAGTTATAGTCTTAAGTACAAAGAACATATCTAATCTACATTATTATTCAAGGAACTGCTATGGGCTTTATATTTATGCTTGTTTAGATTTTATTCCAGGCCAAGACTGGTTCTTTTCTCCTCTGTACTTTTATTCTTTGATTTCTTTTCTCATCCCCTCTTACTCTCACTCATTCTCTCTCCATTCCTTCTCTTCTTCTTTCCCAGTTTAATTTTCTTCTCTCCTCTCTTAGCATTCTTCTTTCTCATTCCTATGGTTTCTGTTCAACCCAAAGCCAAATTAAGAGATCAATGGAACATTTGTCCTTTTTATTTACATGGGTAGGTGAGGGTATTCAGAACAATTATGTTGAAATCACTCACTGGTAGAATAAAACTTTTGGAAATTTCTTGAGTACTAATTTTTACAGTGTTATATCTATATGAGAGACATGCTCTGATCTTGTTCAAAATGACAATTTGAAGCAGTAATAAGCCCAAAATCAATAGTAGAAAAGAAGCATTTTTGTTTGTTTTATTTTACATTTTCTTTACTTGACAGCATTTGGTCCACATGGTTGTGATGCACAACATAAGTATTCATTAAAAGTCAGAGTTTTTGGTTTTTAATTTCAATAGAAGCAAAGTAAGGCCATTGGTGGCCTTTAGTGAAAACATGAAAGCAGCACAGATGTTAGAAGCAAGAAAGGGTATCCAGGCCAATTTCTGCTGTTCTTACTGTTGCCTGGTCATGAAAAACTTTCCAGGTCTGACATATAGACCCCTAGCTTATTTACTAAAAATTAAGGGTTTTGTTGATTCAGCTGGGTATGTTTTATATGATAAATAAACATTAAATGTATCTTCTAAAAATTAGTGATTCAAATATTTTCTTTTACATCTATAAGATAAATATCAACCTGAAATTAAATATTATATAAGTTCTATCTTCATGAGAAAACAAATTATATCCAAAATATCATTGGTTTATCATAATCTGACAAAAATTATGTAAGCTTACTATTTTTTCATTGATAGTATCTGCTGTACAAATTCTGGTTGTATTAAAAGAAACTCAGGGCCAGATATCAGGCAAAGGCTGAAATATCAAAGAGAAGAAACACCATAGTCAAAACTCACCCAGCTATCTTCCAGCTTCCTCAGCCTTGCTCCTTATCACTTCTAATGGCTGAGTCTCTCTTTCTATGCCTGCCTTAAATATCTGCTTTTCCCAGTTGTTTCACATCCAGGTTAAGATTAAAGGCATGGCACAAATCTTATTTGCCTTGAACTTACAGAAACACAGAAAGATCTCTGTCTCTGGAGTTATGAGATTAAAAGCAAGGCACCACCACTGCTTGCCTGGGAGCTTGAAACTCCCTCTGTAAACCAAGATGGTCTCAAATTCAGATATGCTGGGATGAAAGGCATAGGTCACCACCCCAGGTCTTTCTCCTTACTGGGATTAAAGGTGTTAGCTACCACTCTCTGATCATTCTGGACTGACTGTAGGTAGATCTCCTCTCTGATATTCCAGACCAGTTTTATTAAATATATTACATATCACCGCAAGTACCTTTCATTTACTATCCTTTATTCTAATGTTTTTCTTGCAATTTAAAATTAGAATCATCTTTATTATGTTTCTGTTGTTTTGAAAATTGAATTTTCTATACAGTTTTTATTTTAATGATCATCCAGTTTCTTCTTATTCTTTTAAGAGGTGGCTGAAAGTATGTTTGTTCATGTTTAGAATTCTTATAAACTATATTCATACTTATAAACTTCTAAAATATATTCCTTTTCATCAAATAATTGCATTCATCTTACACAGTCAGGATGAGTAATTGATGAAAGTGCTTCAAATTTTTATGACGTCCCAATGACACCCAGAAAAATTTACCATAGAAAGGACTAAAGAGGCCTTTCTCTCACTAATAGGTTTATGAAATGGGGATAATGTAAAACATTGGCAAAGCTTATAAGAGAGAACCTGCTATGTTCACATTTGAGTATACAAATATTATAAGGATTTTAACATGATATTTTACCTAATATTACATTTTATGATTGTTGCATAATTAACTTTGAATAGAAAAATATTTATAAAACACTGTATATGAAGTGAAACTTTGGAAAATGTGTAAGGAGGCCAAGCAAAATTTACAGTAGATTTTTAATTTCATTTTGGAATACTAATGCCTAAAAATTAGAAATATATCCACTTTTTTTAAACTGTGTTGACAAAACTATTAATGGAAAATGTGGAGAAGTAAGATTAAAATCATGTTGGTATTTTAATTTATGTGATTTGTTTCTAGAAAATATATATATATATATATAACATTTTCACAAAAGAAGAATCCATTATTGGTAATTGAATAATTAACATATTATTTCTTTATTCATGGTCTCAAAAGTAGGTTACAATTACACTGTCATTCACATAAATGAGACTCACAATTTCTTCCATGTTTGAAAACTAGATCTTACCCTATTATCGTATGACTTTATCTTTTATTTTATAAATTATTATTTTTAAAGTGTGTGTGTGTGTCAGGATATTTCCAAGGGAATGTAGTTTGCCTTGAAGACCACAGAACTTATGCATGCCTGGGTTAAAGTGCTGAGTTAAAGTCATTTACCATCACCAGTCAGCTTGAGAGTTAAAATGTGAGTTTAGAATATGAAACAAAAGCAAAGTTACTGTTTTTAAGGAATGGATTTAATGAATACATAGATCTCAGATAAAGATGTAACTTAATTTTACCATGCTGTCAAGATATCAGGTGTTTGTGAATTTAATGGGTATAAACTTCCTATTTCTGAGCCTGTGGTTTCCATAAAGTTCTGTGATTCTGCCAGTTCTTGTACCCTTCTGGAGATAATAACACCTTTATATCCTCCATCTACTAGAGCCTACTTCAGACCACATACTAGAAAACCACTCAGGGACTGTTCTCATACAATTGGGTTTGCAGTGTAATTACTCAAGCTGGCCGTTCACACTGCCTGCCCTCTCTTCTGCACACTTCAGTCTGCGTTCAGGGGATCCCTGCTATTATGTGCAGAGAAAGGAAAATGTTGTATCTTCTTTCTAAATATTACACATAACAGATTTGCAATCAACATGAATTAGGGTCCTGAGTAAATTCTGGAAAATTACCTACAGTATGTGGGGGAATTTATCTTCCTTGATCATTTTGTTGGAGATTGCAGGTTTCCATGAATATGTCTATTGGTTAGATTTATGTTTTTACCTCAGCTAATCCAGCAAAGATTTTAACCTTTATACTCACTACAGTGAATCTTCTACTTTATCATATTCCTGTAATGTCTTCATTTCCTGAGATACCAGGTACCTCACTTTTTGTTCTAAAACCAATAAAACCTAAACTATATTTTGTAACTCATTTATGAAACATGCTCTGACCTGACACAAAATAATGTTTTTATTTATCACACTTAATATGAGTAGTCATTAGTTTTGCTCCAAGTATTATTTAATTGTTCTATGATCTGCAGATAAGGCAATGAAATATACCACATAACCAAGTTAGATATATATTTTGGAAAAACATATATTCTAATATATCCAGTCCTAAAATGGGAGTATAAAGTTGTAGAACTGCAATTATTATTCTCTATATTTTCTCAATAAATGCTTGCACTAATAATTAATTACCATCAGTCTCATTTTATTTTAATTCTGATAACTCTTTTTACACCTGCGGTGGGATTCTACCCCGTGTTTCTCCTTCTAGTGTCTACTTTATTTTGGCCTGCATATGTTGGCTCTTTATGTCTAAGTGCAAAAGCTCTGAAACTAAAATCTAGAGTGACATCATTGCACATGCCTCAGCTTCCTGGGAACTCAGCAGCTTTGACTGATCTCACTCTCCACTGTAGTTTTCCATGGAGCAAAAGCAGCATAGACTACATGAAAAACTCAGTTAAGGATCTCCCTCCATTTTGCTCTTGGAAACAATAATGCTGTTAATCCACTAAACTGTAAGTCCGAGGAGTAAGACCGTAAAAACTGTGTGACAAAATGAGTGCAGCAGCTAAGTATTTAAAATAAAATGGCTATGTCAGTTTGCTACTTCACAATTGTTAGTTTCTGAGCATAGAGGGTTTCATTCCTGGGTCCATATATAATGAGATTATGAACACTAAAATTTTGTTAATAAATGGCAAATGAGGAACAAACTATCCTATTTTCTTCAAACTGATGCACATCTTTGAAAATAAAATGATTTGTAGCATATAGACCACTTTACAATTTTATTTTTTTGTAGATGAATTCCAAGTTTGCACACTTGAAATTATATTAACACTTTCCCACTGAATAATTTACATTTATTATGATCCTTGTTTGCATTTTATTTTTGAAAATGTTACACTTAGAATATACCCTTTGAACAAATGAAAATGGCCTCTCAGCTTTGATTTTATTTGAAAATTTTCTGTTTAATACATTTGATCATTTTATTTAAATATGTGCTTTTCAACAGTTAGAAGTTTTGGCAAATGTGCGAAATTCAATCTTCCTATTTTGAAGGGCAAAGTAATATGCACTTTCAATTAGGATTAGCCTGAATCAGCAGGTAACAAAGTTATTTGGCATGGAAAAATGCTGAAATGGTTTCAAGAGATTCAAGAACTATTTCTTCTAGTTTTTTTTTTCTTAAATAACATTTTTTTTTACTTTAGTTTACTGAATTTATTTCTTTTCATTTTATACATTTAATTCAAAAAGTTACCCATGTCTTTGTAAACACCTATTGAGAGAAGTAGATTGGTAAGAACTGAGACATTTTATTTTTATATTCTACTGAAAATAATGTAAGTTACTCTTAGAAAAAATTGTATTAACCATATTCTATCTATAAAACTCAATGAAATTCTATAAAACTAGAATTGACATTGGATTAATTTTAGTTTGTGACATTTTTATTTATTTATAATGGTTTTAATACTAAAGATTTTAAATTAGAGTTTAACACAGCAGAATACCCTTGTAGATTCTGGATGTTTATCTGGAATATATATGTATTCTTCTAGGGGTGATAATGATTCTCACCTGAGGCATAATCTATTTTTTTCCAGTGGATTGTGTTTATTGATGACCTACCAGCATAATGTAAGTACCAGCCTTGCTACACTTACCCAGAACCACTTTTTGTTTTAAGACACAGTCATAACATTTTTTTTTGTTGAAGGTTGCTATTTTCATTTCACATATAAAGAGAGAGGAATATATATATATATATATATATATATATATAATTTAAGATTTTTTTACTCACCACTGTTCTCCTTCTCTTTCCTTTTTCATCCATCCCCAGTTTCCTCCACCCCATCCCCCCATCCATTCCTCAGAGAGGATAAAGACACTCAGAGTGAGTCAGGACAGTCTGGCATTACCAGCTGAGGTAGGATCAAGTCTCTCTCCTCAGGATCAAGGCTGAGTAAGGTGTTCCACTGTAGGGAATGAGTTCCAAAATGCCAGTTTATGCACTAAGTCCAGTAAAAAAGGGAGAGGACAGATTATATGAGCAAAAGGTTCAAGATCATAATGAGGAAACCCACAAAGACAACTGACCCAAGCTATTGGGTGTGGTGATATATTGTATATTTAATAAAAGTAGTCTGGAATATCAGAGAACAGAGCCACTCACAGAGCCATGCATGAAGGTCAGGGAGTGTTGATCCATACTTTTAATGTCATTACTAGTGAGTACAAAGCCTAACAGCCAGGCAGTAGTGGCACATACCTTTAATCCTAGCTCTAGAAAAATTGAACAAGGAAGTAAGATAACAGGGAGGGCATTATGTGAGGGGTGGGTCATTGAAAGATAGGCTGAGGTTACATAGTTTGTATAATCTATTTTTTTAAGAAAAAATACCCAATACCAATAGGCATGAGAAATATTTTTAAGTGCTGATCAGACGAATCAGAGAGAGATACCAAACAATACAGGCTATGTCTCTAAATGTTGGTTGTTGGTTGCCTCATAGAGTAATGGCTTCTAAGGGGCCCTCATACCAGCCTGGCATCAGTCAGTGAAAATTAGTGCTTTAAAGCATGTGCTCCTAAGCACTTCTGCACAAGCCAACCTGGGTTCTGAGCTTGGGGTATTTAGTTTGGACTACAGATACAACAATCATAGAGCAGTGAGAGACCACTGCCTTTCTTTTCAGATACCAGTAAATCAAAACCCTTTCCTCTAGCTTACAGGAGGGATAGGAAAAAAACTATTTAAGGTCTTCCCCTCCATAATAAAATAAATTTGCTTGTTTCAAATTGTTCCTGGAGGCTGTGTCTTTGCTTCCATTCCATCTTTTTCCCTCCCCCAAGGGTAAATTGCAGGACCCTGAGTTTAGAGATAACTTCAATTCCTGACCCTGAACCAGGCTGCACTGCAAAATTTTGCTTAAAATAGGCATAAAATAATTTAATCTTTAATCTTCTTCTTTGTTTTCTTTTTGTTCAGGTCACCAAGTGTTGAGTAGTATCCACCCATCCTCAGCAGTGGGGACCATCTGCTTTACTTAGTTCTCTCATTCAGAAGGAAGCCTGTTTGGAAACTGTTTCAAAGTCTCACTTGGAAATGATATTTAACACTGAACAAGGAAGTAAGATAACAGGGAGGGCATTATGTGAGGGGTGGGTCATTGAAAGATAGGCTGAGATTCAAGGCATATTTTGTTGTAATGAAGTCAACAAAACATTGATCAGCACACTTAATATTACATATTATAAAATGTTTTAGACATTTAGATGTTTTTAAAAGAAGACAGCAATGCCAGGCAATGGACACTAAGCCTTGATATATAACAAATACTGTGAGAAGTAGCATGAGTTGGAAAAAAATATTAGCAAAATTTGATGTGCTTTTGTAAATTATAAATTACTAAATTATAAATCCATATAATATCATATATATATTATAAATGAAACACTCACACCCACATAAAAACGTAGACAGTTTTAGCCATTATGGATGTCTGCAATTAACAGAAATGCTAAGCTCTTTAAATTATCTTTGTGAAAATATAATTTACAATTGTTCTAAAGAAATTATTGAAATGCTATCAAAAATTATCATACGAAGAGACAGACTATGTAAATATATAGAGGTATCAGAAGTAGATATACTTATAAAGAATTTATTGCAGGTAAAATGAGTAGTATATAAAAAGAAACAAAATTATCAAATCATCATAAAATAAAAAAAACATAAATTTGGAACAATAAACAATGCATTCTTAACGCCTAAACACAAGCACACATTTATTTACAAAATTTAAAACAAGAATATAAAATATTAGTGAACAAATGCATTTGTGTTTATGACACATAAGTATGTTGTTTTGTGAGTCCAAAGAGATATTGTGATTGAGGGAGGCATTTTAGGTTTTGAGAGAAACATAGTGCTAGGGAAATACCCAAGAATTATGACCCAAGCTAAGATTACAAACAATAGTGAAGAGGATGCCTGAACTGGCTTTCCTCTGTAATCAAATGATAACCACCCTAATTTTCACCACAGAAACTTCTTCGAGGAAGTGTGGAGGCAGATGCAGACATCGACAGCTAAGCACTGAGAGGAGCTCCCAGTACAACTGAAGAGAAGGAGGAGAGATTATATCAGCAAAGATCATGATGAGAAAACCCACAAGGACAGCTGATCCAAGTTATTTGGGAGTTTACTACTCTGGATTTAGAGATGTGGAATCTTCATGTTTCTGAAGGAGGCCCTCTGAATGTGGATGACAGTTATGTGGAAGAGGGCAGTTTGAGGGGCCCATGACAGGAACCAGAATTTATCCCTAATGCATGTACTGGCCATTTGGAGTCCATTCTGGTCAGAAGAGCTTGGCCATGTCTCAACTTGGTATGCCAAACTATAATGACTTCCCCTGGGAGTTCTCACTCTCTCTGAGGAGTGAATGGTGAAGCACGGGGGGCGGGGGAAGGGTGGTTTGAGGGTGATGAGGAAGAGGAGAAGAAAGGGGAACAGTGGTTGGTTTATTAAAAAAAAAAAACTTTTACATAAAACAATAAATAAATATCAATGTGAAAGCTCAAGGAATGTAGTATTAACTAAACTGTTTTAAAATATCATGCAGTAACAGGGATGGTAAAATAAAGCATACTATGGTATAAATATGTTATTACAATTAATTTAATTATGTGTATATGTATCAACTGCTGAGCGACATTACTATGTAAAGAGACCAAAAATTAATACGGTGGTGTCTCTTCTTTGTTTATACATTGTAGGTTCTAGGGATTAAAAAACACCTTTACCTTTAGAGTTCCCAAATAAAATATTTTGTTATTAAATCAGGTAAAAATAGTTGCTGACACAATAAACATATAGAGAGTATTGGCTAAAATTGTGCAGCTAAACACTGTACATACGCTAGTCCATGTCTGTCATATTGGGCTTTATTAATGTCTCAATCATTTTCTGCTTGTAAAAAAGGGACAGAATCTCAAATTAGAGGAATTTGATGAAATCACTATACTCTGCCAATAAGTCAGAAACAGAAGAGAAACTCAGCTGTTATTGTGCAATCACAATTAGAAAATAATGTCAGATAAGGAGATGGGGAGAAGAGTGACTGGGAGGGGAGGGAGGGGGAAGGGAGTTTGAACAAGGGGATACATGGATAAAAAAATGAGACTTTATTCATAATATAAAAACAATACAAAGAAGGATATTTAGATAATAGTAATTTTATCAAAATCATTCTTATTTATAATTAAGGCTTGCTCTGCAGGAAGAAACTCCTGGTACTTTAACCATGGAAAACAAAATAAAATACAATAAAAAACAAAAATAAACCAAAAAACAACAAAAAAAGAAAATAATGTCAGATGTAATTTGAAATCAAGGTTACAAGAGTAACATGCACTGTCTGAAGAGTAACTCTTCAATTTTTAGTAATTTTAAGTAAAATAGCTTTAGCCTTCTCTCTGTTAATCAAAGCAATAATGAGAAATCAACATCTAGGCACAGGTAGATATAGGATTTTTATTGTTAGATGAAAATATTTCAGATTTAACTGAAAATTATATGTCAACATCAAGCTTAATTAAAATAAATGTTAACTATTAGATATCATGTGCTAAAATGTTTTCTCTACACATGAAAATATTTTTTGGACATTTGACTAAAGATAGTTTTCTCTCATTTTTAATCTTTCATAATCTGAGCCAAAGCCAATGTTCAAAAAATTAATGAATATATTCCCATAACCATTTGAAGTGGCAAAGTTTCTTGAGTGGAATGTAACATGAACTCAAAAATATCTGATACCATTCAAGAAACATGAATTACTATTATGAATATTTTTAAAGCAATTCATTAGATTTCAGTTTGTACATCTGCTCTTCTGTGTTCTGCACAAAATGATGTAGCAGATGAACTTCTTTGACATCACATTTCAAAACTGTAGATTTTTAACTACCAAAAATAAAAGAAACACCAAAAGAACATACTAACAAATAAACCATTTCTGTGATGTAACAAAACATATTGCTGGAAGCCATAGAAGTTTGGGGTCAAAACTTTAAAAGTTTCCTAATTAACTATTCAGTAGTGCAAATAATTCAGTATTTAGAATGAGCAAACATATCCAGAGCAAGGAAGCCACTAATTATATTTGAGAGAACCTATTTATTTTGGAGATGTATTCTTTGTTAATTTGAGTATTGAAAGCCCTTGTTTCTACACATGATAGTTCTTTTTCTATTATCAATACCCCACTCTTATGGTAATTATCTACTTAGTTGTTTAGTAAGTATAAGTAGACTAATATTAGGTACTTTTAAAACAAACATTTATGTCAAATTTTCTTTTCTTTTCCCACTCTTAGCTCCGTTCTTATGATTCCTTGAATCCTGTGCATTTGATGGCTTGCTGGCTTATTGAGTGATAATATCCATTTACAAATGCCATAGATAAAGGGCAGATTCACATGCTAGATACACACCTTCCTCTACTTTATTAATGAGCTCCTTATTTATTTAAATTCTTTTAAATCATTTTTTCAAGCAATATATTTGGTTCACATTTTTACTTCTCCAGTGATGTAGATTATTTCTGGCCCTATTTGGGCCAGAAGTTCATACCTGGCCCGCTGCAGCTTTTTCCCCCAAGGAAATGAATCACAAGCTTATATTAATTTCATACTATTTGGCCTATATCTCCAGCACATTACTAGCTAGCTCTTTCATCTTAATTCAACCCATTTCTCTAGTATTGGGTCTGCCATGTGGCCCTGCCTGTGGTTCACCTGTATTTCTTACATGATTCTTCCTCAGGGAGACTGACTAACTCCACCCTCCTTCTACATGTCTCTCCTCTGATTCTACAACTTCTACGGTGTTCCACATAGGCCAAAACAGTTCTTTTATTTACAGCATATAGAGAACATTTCCACTGCACTCCAGTCTTCCCACGTTCATTTCTCCCTCCCTATCCAGTTTCATGAGCTCTGTCTCTCTGTCTTTGTTATTCTCTATCTCTTTTTGTGTCTTTTTCTGTCCTTGATAGTCTGTCTGTCTCTCATCTGCCATCTCTAACAAACAAACAAACAAGCAGAAATAGGAGAAACAACAACAAAAAATGCCCCAAACAAAAAAAATGAAAGGACAAAGTAC
Source organism: Sigmodon hispidus (assembly GCA_004025045.1). Classification (NCBI taxonomy): domain Eukaryota; kingdom Metazoa; phylum Chordata; class Mammalia; order Rodentia; family Cricetidae; genus Sigmodon; species Sigmodon hispidus. Next base: position 22,457 of record PVIH01010738.1, read on the forward strand.
AAAATAATATAAGCAAACAAGCAAAACATACACACTTAAAAAAAATGGGAGTTAGCTTTGTGTTAACCAATCTCTTATAGACATGAGTCTGTAAGTGTCTACTATGGAGTCAGGTTTGTATACACTCCATTGAAGAAAACTGACTTTCCTTTTTTCATTAGGAATTAATTGTACAATCTTAAACAGCGTATGTCCCCTTTTAAAGGGCTGATCCTTGCCTGATTTGAACCTATAAAAACAGTCAGTGTTGCCCTAGTATTTGTGAGTTTATATGTGTCTGAAAGACACTTCTTTTGATTCATCTACTTTCTCTTGCTATTACAGTCTTACTACTTCTTTTTATTTCTTTTTATTTATTTATTTATTTATTCATGTATTTGCTATTTTATATCATGCACCCCACCAAACTCAGTTATTAGGCCTCTCGGGGTCATACACACTCTTATGATCTTCCCATGTACAAAAATGCCCATTCATGCTGCTCATTTACTTATTGGAGCATAATTAAACTCCCTGAGGCTGGCCTTAAAAAAAGCAAGTCTTTCTTCACCCAAACCCCTGCTAGAGGCCATCAATGCAAAAGTGAGGCACTGTGTCATTTAGCTATTTCTAGCCTTGAGCCCTTGTATAAAATGACATTTCTATTTTTATAAGTCCACTAATGAGTAAATAGTACATTCTCTGCTTCTCTTTCTGGGATTGTGATACCTTGCTCAGGAGGCTATTCTCCATAGCCACCCATTTGCCTGAAAATTTTAGAATATCATTTTTTCTTACTGCTGAGTAGTATGCCATTATGTAGATGTGCCACAGTTTGTTAATCCATTCCTCAGTTGTTTCCAGGTTCTTGCTATAATAATAATGCTGCTATGAATATAGTTAAGCTAATGCTTTTGTGGTACGAATGTGTACCTTTAGGATATGTGCCTAAATGTGGTATTGGTGAATCCTTGGAGAAATTGATTCCCAGTTATCGGAGAACTTCTTTCTTCCTGGATCTATGGGAAAACTTACTGCAATTTTTCTACTAACAGAACATAGTAAAAATAAAATCACTCCTAATGGCATAATGCTATACCCATAGATCCCAAACTGCTCAGCCCTTAATTCTGAAGTTTTTTTTCAGTTAATTGTAATTAAGATAAAGAGACACATTGGCAAGTGCAGAGAATAAGAGATTTTGGAGCACTTAGCCCTAAAATGAATATCATTATCAAACCTCTCTCCTTAGGACTCAAGTTCACCACTGTTATACAAACTATTTTTACTAGTTGCTCTAGAAACAATTCATTAAAAATATATTACATAACACAAAGAATTATCAAGAGGCTAAGAAACTCATGTTTAAGGTGCTTTGAGGTACTGTATAAATGGAAATTTCAGTAGGAGTTTAATCTTCAATAGAAATACACAGAATTTGACTGACCTATAACACAGCACCATGTGAGCATATGGATTTCAGAAGTAGAACTTCAACCAGGCACTGTGAATTCTACCATCAGACACTGCCCTTCAAAAAAGAAGTGGTTTCTTATAACCATATCTCATATTTGACTGCTACTGAAAGCAGGAAAAGGGGTTATGTCTATGTTTCACTCATCTAAGAAAGCTAAAATTCTGAGTTATTTCTCTCCTATAGGGGATGATATTGAGGTTTACTCCTAAGAAAATTAATAACAATGTCAAAAAATAATACACAGTCACCTATTTTAGTATATATGCTAATTAAGAAACCAGGATAGAGTGTGAGTGATTAAATTTTCTTTATTTTTCTCAAAAGCTTGAGGTTTTTCTTCTAATGGTTAGGATACCTTTATTAAAATCTTAGTGGTACTGAGTTGTTAAAAAACTTACATTTTATAACATTTCCACATTTAGACAATCATAAGAGAAAATAAATCCTCCAACCTTTTTGATTAACTTTAGGATATAAATTTGAGTGGCACATTGGTATATTAGGGTAAAGTTCTTTCTCGTCTCCTGATAGTATTCATAAAAAGGTGAAAATAAAAACTTGGAAAGACTTACAATAAAATTTTATTGCTAGAATGAACTTATTGGTATGGAAATGAAAGTCAAGTGAAAGTTATTTAAAATGAGGAAAAGTGGATGCTGGATCTTAACAAGGACATGAAAATGTTTGAAACCTGACACACAGAGCATGCAAAATATTCTCCAAAATACTTTTAATGAATTTTAAAATGCAGCTGCATTAGCCATTCAGTTTTTTACATTATATCTAGGTTCACATATATTCACATTATAAACGAAATTGATATGAAATCTTTCTAAATATCTGTAAAAAGTTAAGTGTTAAATCAAATAAAATAATAGTTTATGGTTTATTGATGAGTTTCATATTTTGATTCTTTCCAAATACATTTAAAGTAAATTGAGCACAATAATTTTTTAATTATCATGAATAAAGTCATATTTTCTATCCATGTGTCCCCTTGTTCAGACTCCCCTCTCCCTCCCACCTACTAATTTTTTATGTAAATTTTCAAGATATTGAATACTTTCACAGTTACTGTGCAGTTATCACCTAGAGTTTTGAAGAAATTTTTCATCTTCACTAAATTGATTAAATATAAATTTTGCATTATCCTTGCCAAGAGCCTAGAAATCATCATTCTGCTCAGTAAATCACAATTCTGCATTGTGATTTCCTCTATTCACTTAGAATAAGGTCTTTGAGGTAGACATGTAATAACTGTTTGGAGTCAAATCCTTGATATATACATCCTTTCCACTTAGGAATTGGGTAAGTAATCATCTTTCAATATATGTTGCATTACTTAATATAAAAGACAATAAATTGGAATGTAGATGGCTCAGTCAGTTGACTCCTGGCTCTTCAAGCTAGAGGACCTGAGTTCAGATCAGCAGTGGCTCTATAAAATTATAGTCACAATGGTGTTTACCTTAAACCTAGTAGAGACAGGACAATTATTGGCACTTGAAAGACACCTATTACTGAATCAGTAAACTCAAGATTTAGTGATATTTCCTGTTCCAAAATAAGTAATAATAAATAAGGTGGAGAGTACTAGACACAAGCATCTCACATTTATGTTTCACCTATACATATAAACACACAGAAAGGGATACAAGATAAAAGACACATTGTAAGTGATGCTGACATATATATGCTTTCTGAACTTTCATATGCAAATATTAAAAACCTGTATATAGTTTATCTTACTTTTATAGTATCTCATTACATTCCTCCTCTATTTCTGTAAATAACCTTTTCATTTTATTTTATTTCCGTTTTTGTCACCATATAGCATAGCACCAACAGTAATATTAAAGTGCTTTTTTTAAAAAAATCTATTTGAAAGTTGTTGTTCTTTTCATTTTGTTTTGTTTTTACATACCAATGACAGTTCCACTTTCTTTCCTCCCTTCCACCAAACTCTAGCTTATCCTCACTCCACCCTGTCATCCTCTTCTCAAAGAGGATAAAGCTTCCTATTGGTAGTGAACAAAGTCATACATCTCATGTTGAGACAGGACGCAGCCCCTCTCCTACCCTCTTGTATCAAGGCAAAGCAATGTGTCCCTCCATAGGAAATGGGCTTCAAAATGCCAGTTCATGCACTGGGGATAAACTCTGATCCCACGGCAAGAGTCCCCACAAACTGCCCAATTCATACAATAGTCATTTATATTTAGAGGGTCCTATGCAGGTTCCCTACCTGTCAATTCAGAGTTAGTGAGCTCCCAGTAGCTAGGGACAGCTGTTTCTTTAGGTTTCCATCATCATGATCTTGACCCCTTTTTTTTACATAATCCCTCCACTTTTGGAACCTGGCTGCAAAGCCATGGTTGAACTTCAAATTGCCCTTTTGTTCCCCTCAGTTGTTTTGCAATTTGTGCTTCCAGAGAATGTGTCTTGTGACAGGTTCTCACCCCTGACTGTGATTTTCTTCTGTGCTGTTTGTCCTGATTAGCTTCCTGTTACAGGGTGACCCTTCCTTGACTCCATGTTTTGCAATGGCTAGTGAGGGTATAAAAGCTGTCAGAGTGCTGTGGAATAAAGGATCCTCCTGAATGAAACCCAAGATGGTGTCCTGAGTGCTGTTTTCAATCTCGCAAGTCTGGCTCTTTGCTGTGCAGGCGCAGCAGTCCTCTCTTTCTTCTCCTAGACTGGTACACTCTCCATCATTTCTCAGAACCTTAGCTGGGGTCATCCTTGTGGATTCCTGAGAATTTCTCCATTATTAGGCTTCTGTCTAGTCTCAAAATAGCTCCCACTGTCAAGATATTTAGCTCATTATTCTCCATCTCTGTCCTTCCCCCAACTATGCCATCAACTTCCCTCATATTTTCTTCCTACCTCCCCTTACCCCCAAATGCTCCCAATTTACTCAGGAGATCATATCTATTTCCCTTTCCCAGGGAGGTCCATGAAAGCCTCTCTAAGGGTCCTCTTTATTAACTATCTTTTTTGGGCTTAGGGATTACAGCTCTGTGTCTGGGTTACTTCACTCTGGATTTTTTTTTTAACTGCTTCATTGTGTAAATGTAATAAACAAACAATCAAACAAAAAAATCTTTTTCAGTTAGGGGCATCTTGATCTCGATAGTTTCCAGGTTCTGGCTATTATGAATAATTCCTGCTATGAACATTGAGAAAATATCCTTGTGATATCATTGTGTACCCTTTGGGTATATGCTGGATCTTAGTGGTAGACTGTTGTCAAGTTTTCTGAGAAATTGCTGTACTGGTTTCCAAAGTGACTGTACAAGTTTATACTCCCATCAGCAATTGAGAAATGTTTCTTTTGCTCCACAAAAACTGGTTTAATGTCTTATCTGTTTAGCAGATACCTGCAAGTTACTCACTTGTTTTAGAGGAAGACAGTTCTATTTAACATCTCTTAAGTTCCACCTTGGGTGCTCGCTCTTGCCCTTTCTGGGGAGCAGATGGGGGGATGGGGAGAAGAAAGACTTTTACCAGGAGGGGTCCAGAGGGGTAAAGAAGTTTGAACAAGAGGATACATGGATACAAAATGAGACTTTATTCTATGGAAAGAAAGAAAGAAAGAAAGAAAGAAAGAAAGAAAGAAAGAAAGAAAGAAAGATTGATTCTGTATGATCTAGTATCTATTAGCTATTTCCCTCAAGTTGATTCCTTGATTGTTTTGCAAATTCACTTACTACCCTCAAGACATCTCTTGAGAACACAGATCCTCACTCATCTCACAGACTAAACTTTGCTTATCTTGGCATAGTCACTCTGATTCTATCTAAATCCTTAACCTCCTAATGCCTTTATGTATAATCTGCTGTTTTAACTCTATAACATTTATTACAATTGAAAATTGCATAATTTATAAGCAATAAAATTTTCTGCACATCCTACTGAATTGATAGGCCTCTAAATATAGACATAATATATATATATACATCTTCATATAGTCACATTTACTTTGAATGAAATAAAATAAAAAAAAATATGTTTTCACAAAAGAATAAATAAATGTGTGAAGAGTCTTTTCTACTATCTAAAGTCTCTCCACAACTGTCATTCTTTTTATTAGCATTTAAATTTTTTTATTATTATGAATACAGAAGTCACATTTTCTTTCCATGTATATCCTTATTCAAGGTTTCCTTTCCTTTCCCACTACATCAGATCATTCTCTAAATCATTGTATAATCAATATCTGGGGTTTCTTATACCCATTTGTGATTTTTTTTGATTTTTTTAATTTATTTTTGTATAAAGTCTCATTTTTTATTTATATATCCCCTTGTTCAAACTCTCTTCCCTCTCCCATTCCTCCCAGTTACTCTCTCTTCTCCCCATCACTTTGTGATTATTAAACATATCTTTTAATATTAGAGCATATGCTAATATAGCAGAAAGACTAAGAAATAAGCCACTATCTCTTTTCACCTAACCAATTCCTCAGACACTAGAAGAAGATCCTATTTACAGAAATCATCAGACTGAATAGAGCAAGGCTAAGGGAAGCACACAGAGTGGACTCCTGTCCTTCCTTATCTAACCCAGCCATATCAGTTCCAATTTCAGCCTTTGTTTTGCTAGGATTAAAGATTTGTGCCACCACTACATGGTTCTGTTTGGCATTGAACTCACAGAGACCCAAAGAGATCTCTGCCTTTGCTTCTCAAGTGCTAGGATTGAAGCAACGTGCCATCACTGGCTGACCTATGTGGCTAACTCTGTTGCTGAGTCTGTTCTCCGATCTTCAGGGAATTATTATTTGACACTCAATATATTATCACATTTGTTCTTTTTAGTTAAAAGTAAAAAGGATTATAACTAATATAGGGAAAACTACATAAAATAATCACAATAACTCTATATAATATATACAAGCAATAATTACATCAAATATGTTAACTTCATTAATAATTGACAAATTTAGAAAAAAAGTATTCCATTGTTCATTCTGTTTTTGTGAATTCAAAAAGAATTGTACATAATTAACTTTCAATCTAACTTATATTACCAATCCAAAACTATCTTCTTATGTCTGTTAAATATAAACCCTTCACATTTCTGTAGTGAATTTCATTTCTAAATTAGTAACTAGGAAAAGTAACTATCTAGTCTTCAACCCCTCAGAGACCCAATAAGAAAATATTAACTGAATAACCAGGAAGTGCAAGCTATCAACTTCAAAAGATATGAAAATGACAGAAACAGCTGGCTGCCTGAAAAATTACCCAAGGTTCTTCTGTAGTGTTGGGGCATAATCTTCAGCCTACAGGTCTAGCATATTTGATTGATTTATCCATGAAGCAGTATTTTCTGAAGGGCTGTTATACCTTGTCTGGTCAAAGTCTGGCAATCCTTTATTCTTTGTCCTTATTGTCAGTTTTGGACAGCAAACTGTCAACAGTCAAGGCAAGGGCACTTTCTTGCTCAGTAGCTAACTTTTGCAACAAAGAAAGTTAACTACATATGCAGTTTTTCAATGCTTATCATCTTCTCTAAGATAATGCTTTATGAACAGATATATCTCATTTTCATAAAAATTAAAAGAAATAACACTATTAACACAACTTAAGTGCCATATTCTGTTGGTTTAAGTGTTTAAGACTACCTAGGTGTCTGAAATATATTATTGCTTGATCTTAAAAACATTCCTAATGTGACTTCAAGTTTAATTGTAATGAATAACTACTAACCTGCATTTTCTTATATCCTAAGTAGTTGGTAATAATAATTTTCAAGTGATAGCAAATTGCATTATATTATTAGATGAGTTATATATACCTTGAACAATAGTAGAAATATATATACAGTATGTTACAACCAAAAATTTTTTTTGATGGAGTAGTTCTTCCATTTTATTGTGTCATTGCATTATTGAGTACAACATATATGCAAGCTTGGAAATGGCTACCAGATTTTATACAATGCTTAGGAAAAAGCTGAAAGAATACTTGAGAAAAGTTCTCCAGTAAGTATTATGATCGTAGTGTAAAAGGCAAGATAAAATTTGTAACAAAGATTAGTCTAACTGACATTCTACTTATTACAAAATTTATCTCCACTTTTATTAATATACAAATTTGTATACTTATACAAAAATCCAACCTAAAGTAAAATATTTTTAAAGTAGTTGTTTTTTTTAAAATTAGATACAATCTACCATTTTAAACTTCTCATATCTGTATATTCTTTATTCAGAGTAGATTTAATTATTTATTCTTTTATCTTACCTTTTTTATCTCTTTTCAGAGTATATTCAATACTCTACACTTTTGTCCTATTCTATCTGCATTCCCTTTATTCTTTTTTTTAAAAAAACCACAAGAACCCTGAATCTAATCATCATTCAGCATTTTTCTTGACAATAACCAAGCTTTCAAATCAATGACAATTATCCATAACCTACTTTATGACCAAAACACCAACCCCACCTTTGGGAATGTAGGCATTGTGTTCTTAAATTTACTTCTAGGTGTCTGGGGGAGAAGCTATCTTTAAAAGATCCTGAAAAGATGATTTGGGTTAATTGTCAAATTCTGGGAGAAATAGCTGTGTAATTTATTGTCTAGTCTCTTTATAATGGGAAACTTCATGGCTTGTCTTATTATCTGACTAGAGTATTCTGTGATGCTTCATCATCTCAGCTAGCCACTTCAAAACTGTGCTGAGCAGTTTGTACTTCAAAACCAACCTTTGGGTGTTATTTGTCTGCTTAGTGATACTATCAGAGTCTATGTAAAGTCATTGTTGTGGGCCGCCATCATCCTTTTGGAGACTTCAAATGTTGCAGCTAAGAGTGATCATGATTCTCTGTAGAAAACTGATAGAAAATTAAAGTTGAAATTATGCACAAGAAACTAGATAAAGCCTTTTTCCTAGAATTAGTATGATAAATGACAATTAACATCATTAATCTTATAAATTTTGACATAAAACTGAAACCTTAAGAAAAGTGTAAAATAGTTAACATAGTTAAAACCCAAAAGATTAGCAGGAATAGATTAGTTTCTTAATTTCAGTTTTTCTTCTGTCACATATTATCTCCCATAATATATATAAATTGATAAAAATTAGAATAAGAATTTTACACTCTTTAAAATTCTTTACAATTTTAAAAATATTTTATAAATATATTACAATGACATGTAGGTTTGACTATAAAAGACTGAATTTCTGTATGGTTATAAAGAGTATAATATATAATGTATTCAAATCTCAATTACTTTATAGAAATAGGTAAGAAACATAAAATATGTGGATTTTTATTGTTTTATTATTCCATATTTGTTAAAGAGAGAAAAAGGCCAATTCATTGGTTAGCTGTTGAACTATTCCAAAATAAGAACAATGTCAATGTTTCTTTTGTTATATGCTCTATTTTTCAACAAAATTCTGTTTTTCACTTCTCTTGGGACTGATTTATTAAAACAATGACATGTTTTGATTTTTGTCTAAAGATTTCTTAGGAAGAAAATGACTCAGAGACCAACCATTTATGTAATTCTCTCTTGAGAAGCACTGCTATTAACTTGAACAAAAATGTTTGAATAGCAAATGTCACTGAATCTCTCTGGACATTTTAAGCTCTGTAGCTCTGAGAGAACATAAAGCAAGTTATCATTACAATATCTGGATGAGTAAATGAAACACACAGAATCTGAATTTGTGTCACAAGATTACATATTGACTGAAAACTTGGAATAAAGTCACCAGTGAATACCATTCACTAAGTATCTATTACGTGTCACGAATTTAACGTAGTTAGAAGATTTCAGTGTACAGTGAGAAATGGCTCTGCTTATTGCTGAATGCAAAGCTGACAGAGGTAAAAATATACTATCAACGTAGACAATAATGTAGTAACGAACAAATGAAACTGTACATTCTGCTACTGTTCCAAAGGGAATGGATATGCTTTACATAAGTAGAATGTGTGAACTTCTTTAAAGCTATCTTTCAAAGTTTATTGGTTTGAAATAACAGGCATGTGTTTCATTTTCACAATGACAGAATAGAAATTAGTTCCCTTTATGTATCTGTCATGGGACATATGGATTCAGATGGCCTCTTATGTCTGTCATCTGCCAAGAAGTCAAACTAACTTAATTCTGATATACATGATCACATTTCCAGTGCATATTAGGCCAGGTTTGTTCTAGATGCCAAAACACGAGGCAGAGGATATATAAGTAAAGATGTAATATTATATAGATAGTTTATTAAGAACTGAAGTATGTCAAATCCAATAGCTGTGTGTCTAAGAGTTAAGATGTCAAGTAGTTTATAAAGGATTTACTTGCCCAACTTGTATAACATCCTTCCTCTCTCAAAACTGCATGAAGCTGCCTGTGCACACATCTGAAATTCTAGCATTTGAGAGATAGGGGAAAGATGATCAAACATTCAGCATAATCCTCTCTCTTCTACATGGAATTCCATAGCAATCTGATCCATATAGAATAGAACCTAAAAATTTTAAAGCATGAAAAAAAGAGGGAGAAAAGATAAAGAAGATGTGTGGTGTTTGTTTGAAAACAGCCTTGAGAACAAGAACAGGCTAGTTGCAAATACTATTATTGAAGTTGCTCAGTACAGGTAGTTGAAAGAAAATGTCAAATTCAATTTTAGATTTTATCACATTGACATTTACAAATTATCATAAAGTAGTGGTATGCATAAACTCTTGATGTCTTCCCTCACTGTAATTCTACTCTTATTCAATTTTAAAATAGATGTGGGATGGTAGTATGCAGTGTGTGCTATGGATCTGTTTATTAAGCAAATCATCTATTTATAAAGTAAAATGTATTGCATGAATATATAAGAACTAAATGACAGAGGAAGAAGAATATGAAGTTCCAGTTTCCACACTGAAAATATATTTTCTGAATAATTTCTTGTAAAAATCCACTTAGATAATATTAATATTATAAATTCAACAGATCTTTACATGAAATGTGATGCTTGTCCCAGATTAGGTAATGTGAAATTGAGTGTATTTCCCATTTTCATTTTCTATTGTATATCCTGGGACACTTTGTTGAATAGTCATGGGTAGTTTCCTCATTTTTGAGGGAAGGAAAGTGACAAATCTTCCTCAAATGCATATATTTGATGATAAATGAACTAGTGATTATAAATTTAGAATGTCATATGCATTGATACTTACAAAACTTCTGGCAGATTTTTATACAGATAATTTGACCCAACAGTTTTGTTTAAGTGTCTTCCTACTCTAAGAGTTTCTAAATTGCTATTTACCCCCATGATGGCTGAGTACTATCATTGTTTGAGTTACAAAAATATCCTGAGAACACACAAGATTTAAAAAATAAAATTATGCAAAACTACAAAGGTGATATTGCATCATTTGGTGAATTTTATCAGTATTCAATATCTATAACTAGTTTATTATTTCTTTAATCCAGATAGGAGAAGATAAAGACAAAAATAAATTTTGCCTATTTTCTTTGACTGTTCATGCAAAATTGTTCCAAAGGAAGATTTACTGCTGTCAAGGGGACAATTGTGCAGGTGAATGCTCTTTCTTCTCCTCATATTTTATAATGGGAATTTGCTTCAATTGTTGTCTCCGATGGATGCTGTACCAGATGTGCTCTAGAGACTTCTTAAAGCAGAGGAGGTTCCTGTGGGTTAATTTCTGCTTCCATGGAAACTATCTTGGTGTGTCCCAGTTTTAAATGACTTCCTGCTGATAGATACCTGGAGGCACCTGCTCAAAGCAACAGGTTTCCTGGGACTGAAGAAACGCACAAAGCAACAAGAGTGTTCAATGTAATCATCTCCTGAATTAAACATACCATTTTCATGTTGCAAGAACTTATTCTACCTGTCTAAGTATAATTTTTGCTGTTCCTTATTATTTGTTTTTTTTTTATTATGTTCATCTAATTCCCTAGTAATATTTGGGGATCAACAGAATTTCTTTTGACATGTAACAGTGTGTTATGCTAACTATAAGATAATTAACAAATGGGTTACTTGATAATTTTACAAGCATTGACCTCAGTTGTTATTAGGATGAGACTAGTAATGTATAGATGTTGAGTCCATTTATTAAAATCTCTTCATGAAAAAATGACTCATAAATAATATTTGAAGCAAAACTGGAACATGCAAATATATATGTGTGTGTGAAAAATGTTATTGGGAGGGTATATTACATGATGCTTTGATGCTTTTTAACAATAGGTCAGAGAACTAATAAGAATAATGAGGTGGCACATTTGATGGAGGGAAGACATTCAAATTTGTTTTTGAACAAATATGCAATATAAGAAATTAATAATGATTGTGTAGACAACTTCAGAGAGGAAATTCAGATGCATGCCATAAACACACTGATGAAAATGGTGCCATAATTATAATCTACCCCAGTGCTTGCTCATATTTATAGGGAAATAGCTTGTGACAAGTAAACATACCTGCTAACCTAACTCCTTGGCCTGAATTTTATACCTTAAGACAGCCTAGCCTATAAATAGTGGTTATATGCTAAACTGATCTAAACAGAAAGGTATTACTTAAAAAATAAAAATTAAACATCCTATTTATGGGAAAAATAAAGCAAGCTAAAAACAAATGCCTACAATTTTCTAGTAAATTTTACTTATGGACAAAATCTACCATAATGTCATGTTATCAGAGATTCACTTATTTTCAAATATTTTTGTGATTATTAAATTATCATACTATTTCTTTTTCTTTCATCCTTCCAAACCTTCCTATACATACTTTGCTCTTCTTTAATTTCACACATAGACACACACTTATACACACATTAATAGGTTCACACATAAATACACACCCATGTTTTACATGTATATTATGTTTGTATTTTTAGGTATATGAAATATATATCTTATATATTTAAGAACACTCACACATACTTAAATTAAACATGCTTGCTCTGTATAGTGCTGCATTTAAATATGTTTTCAGGCTATTTGTTCCTGGATAACCAATTTGTGTGGTTTTCCTATGGTGAAGATTATTTCTTCCACTCCTAGCAATCTTCTGTTGTCTGCAGTCCTTTACTTAGAGGTTTAAGCATCTGGGGCTTTCCTTGCCAGCATTAGCATGTCTATTGATGTCCAACAGCAGAACAAAAAGAAACAAAGATAAATTTAACTTTTTTATTACCCTATCAGGTCACAAATATGGAAGTAAAACTAAAAGGAGATTATAAAAGAATATTGACTAGACATGACACACTGAGGACTCAATAAAATAATAAATACTAAGATATAGGGAATAAAGTGTTGTTCGCATGAAAATATAACAAGTCAATGTAACTTAATGTAGAACATATGTCAAGACAATTTATTCTACCAGGTCCTTGGTGCATGACACATTGACATAGCCATTTTTTCATCTGATAAATTGAAGATGCACGAGGACTTATTATTGGGAAGTGAACAAAAGCCAGGGATGTAGACATAAAGCTGTGGTTGGGATTCACCACATAGTTTTTTTTTTTTTTTTTAATTTAATCAATGCTATTAACAAATGAACAGGAAAGTAGTAATGCATGCACATCTGGGAACTTCCAGAATGTCCATGTTGTAGTTAAAAACTCATATAATCATGTAGCAAGCTTGTAAAACTATAGAATAACAGAGAGGTTAAAATGAGATTTGTGTTCTTCCTACTTCATTTATATATTATATATACAATAAAAATTCTTTCTTGTCTCATTTTAAGTTTATTTGTTACTTTAAAAGATCGATGCTAATAAAATATTTAAACAATTTTGTTGTTACATCTTTATCTATTATACTTTATTAATAAATATACAGTTATAATACCTTAAATAATATTAATCAAATATGGGTTACTTATTGTTTAAATATTGATTTTAATTTTTTTCTTTGTCTAATTAATTTTATGCTTACATTCTATTCTCATTCAATTTTAATTTTTAAATCATTCTGTATTTTTGCATTGATTGTCGCATAATCCAAATTAAGACTTAGTTAAGTAAATATACATTTTAAATCTTCATATGTATCTTTTAGAGGAAATTTTTAACATTTTAAGCATTTGTCAAACTAATCATTCTGTGAGTTAAAGAGCATAATGGTTGACCCTATAATTATGAAAATATTTTAATTTATTAATTTCAGTCTTTATTTCTTTTTTATTTATTTAACATACTTATTTAAAATTTATATGTATATGTTTCTCTGTGACAGAAGGCTAACATTTTATGATGTTCAGCCCTAATTCCACTATCAGTATTGTCACTGTTAATTTGCATTCCTAGTATATCTTAAAGACTTCATGTCCATTACTCTAACTAATTTGACTAACTGAATCGTTAAACAAAGAATCAAACAAATTTCTAAACTCAATTTCTAGTTCTCTGTCCTATAAAGTCTAGAAAGTTAAAAATAAAAAAATAAAATAAAATTTAACTGTCTGCAGGGATTTTTTTGAAATAAATTGATAGATAACAGATATACCAGCAGATAGTCACTGGTTTTTTGGATAGAAGAGTGACATGGAATCCATGCTTCAAAGTCCAAAGCTCTAGGGCTGATATCTTCATACTCATTCTTTCATTGGCCCAATGCAGGACTAGGCCCTTGTGGTTACAGGCAGCACCTGTCATGCTGGATTGAGGTAGAGCTTTGAAAATCTATATCAAAATCCCACTCAAAAGCCTGATTTTTTCAATCTTCTTTTTTTATTTATTATTTTTATTATTATTATTATGAACAAAAAGTCACTCTTTCTATCCTCGTATATCCTTATTCAAGGTCCCTTCCCCCTCCCAACACATCAGTTCATTCTCAATCTTCTGAAACTCTGCATTTATCAATTTCCTCTTTTAAATAATTTTAAGATATATTATGCTAAATGAGTTTGGTATTTCCAAATAATATTTCATCCAATATTCTATATTTATTATTATTATATTTTTCTGATTTATACTAAGTGTATTGTAGTGGGAAACCAGAAGCCACTCAGGTAAACTCCATGACGTCAAAGTACTGGAGTCAGACAGGGCGTGGTCAACTGGAAAGAGCACCTGAAAGAAGGACCCCAGAAGAGGCAGCCCAGAAGAGGAAGGGCTGGGCCCCTTGTTTCTGGACCTGTGGTGTGGTGAGAAAGAACTGCTCGGTCGTGAACTCACCTGAGCGCTGAGTCTCCAATCTTTTCCGCCCCTGAACAGCCCCTTCTCTGTAAGTGACTTTTAGATAATATATATTACTTAACATATATCTCACAGTGGGTTAATTACCATAATATCTGGCAACCCAACATGGTGCTGTTTCCACTGAACCCAGCTGAGTCTCCCAGCCTTAGGGCAGGTTGCTATTTTGGATTCGGAACTAGCTCCCAGCCACACAGATCTCCTGGCAGAGCCAGTGAGAGTAGCAAGTGAGCTGGAATCTGAGAGACCAGATTGAACCAGTTGTGGTGGCACATGCTGGTAGGATTTGTTGAAGGAAACAAAGGCTGCCCAGGGAATCACTCTGGGCACCCACCGCTGCTGCCGCTGCTGATCCCAACTGTGACACCTGCTAACCATAAGTCCTCATTACACTGACTAAGGTAATATTTTTTTTTCCACAATGTCTGATCAAATAAATGTTTAGAATTTTACCCACTTTTTCACAATGGTGATAGAGGATTATTTTCAGGATTATGCATTTGGAGGCTATCTCAACCCAGGAATTCTTTTGCTTTTTTGTGTGATAATCTATTTTATACCTACCTATTTTAAAGGATCCTAGCATAGAGATGAACACAATCCCCATAGGGGGTGTGAGGCTAAGATGTGTGACATGGATGAACATATTAAGACAATTAAGAAGCTTATTGCCTCCGTAGAGTAGAGGTCTACTACTTTGGTTAGAGAAGAATGCAGAGCTTATATTGAGGAAAAAATTAGGAAACTGGATCAGAAAGTACTAGAACGTATAGATGTGGGGAATTAGAGAATTTTCTACTCTATAAAATTGTTGGAGAGGTAATTTATAGAGGACTTTAAAACACTGGAAAAGATCATTACTGCTAGGTTACAAGATCATGAGGGTTGTATGGAGATTATAGAAAAGATTTTGAGGCAACATCTGCTCAAGACAACCCAGAGCCCCCTCTTAAAAGATGCTGCAGTAGGAAAGGTGCCCTACCTAGAGTGGTTACAATGAAGGGACTACCCCCTACTCCTCTAACACTATTCCCAGTTGTGGCAGAGACTAAAAAATCACAATCATGTGGAAGGGCTTTAGACAATGTGGGATATACTTATGAACCTATCCACATGAAGGATCTAAAAACAATAAAGGAAGCCATAGTGGCATATGGTGTACAATCATCTTTTGTGAAACAATTCATAAATTTATGGTCAGCGCAGCATCGGGTAATTCCTGATGACTGGAAGAATTTGATAACCACAGTATTGAATGATAGTCAAAGCTTGCAGTGGAGGAATTGGTTTAGGGAAAAGGCTAAAGCCTTAGAATCTCGAGATCAAACTGGGAATGTTACCATCTCCAAGGAACAAATCCTTGGTGAAGGCAAGTTTTCTGATGTATCAATTCAGGCTACTTATCGCGGTAAAAGCCCACCATGAGATAGGTTTTAAATGGGGTTTATTTTGTGAAAATCACTTACAAAACAGAGATAGTTTTAAGAGAAAATGAAAGGATAAGGTTGCAGCACACTGGAGCCTTTCTAAGGAAACTCTTCATCCTCTCACCATAAGTCCAAACTCCCGAGCAGCTGGGCCGAACTGCGTACCCGGTTGGGAACTCTCGAGAGAGAATGACGGCTTCCTGTCCTGATCCTCTCCCTCGAAGGTCTACTTCCTGAATCCTTTCCAGTTAACTACGCCCCGCTTGTCTCTAGTCCTATGACGCGACCGTTCACATATATAGTTCCTGATTTCCCGCTACAGCTACTTATGATGACCATGCTTTGTTGCTGTCCTGTACTGTGCATTAAATGCTTGGGAAAAGGTTTTAGAGGCAGGACAGAGAATTGAGTCATATACTCAGATTAAACAAGGTCTGAAAGAGCCTTATACAGACTTTTTACAGAGGTTGACTCAGGCTGCAAATAGAGCAGTGTCAGATTCAGAAGTTTGGAAACAACTGATACTCTCTTTGGCCTTCAATCATGCTAATATGACATGTAAGAAATTGATCATGCCATTAAAGATTAGAGGTGTACCCTTAGAAGAATGAATTCAACTTGGAATTAATGCCGAATCTCTATACACTGATGAAGAGAATTGTGTAGGACAAGCCATTGCTAATGTTAAGATGAGAAATCAAAGCATCATTTGTCTCAATTGTGATAAACCAGACCATATAAAGAGGAATTGTAGACAAGGCATATATGGGAATTCTCCCAATCCCAGGAGTGACTCAAACAGAAGGCCACTACCTCCTGGACTAGGTAGGAGAAATTACAAAGGCAGACATTGGACAAATGAGTGTAGATACATAAGAGACAAAGATGGCAAACTTTTAACTTCAGGAAACATAACTCAGGGCTTCCCCTGGGAAGCCCCCAAGAGTCAGACCTCCAAACCAAAAAAGGTTCAGTCATATACAGTCACAGTGGAAGAGCATCTTTCTCAGGACAAGTAGCAAATCCCAAGCCTGAAACAGTAGACCATGTAGCCATAGACAATAGATCACCCTTACAAGAGAAGTTGACGGTATCCAGTAAACCAATAAAATGCATGTTTTGGCAGACCTCCATAAATGAGCCAAAGACCAAAGTTTACAATAAGAATAGACAATATTTTTATTCAAGGCTTAGTCGACATGGGAGCTGATGTTTTGATCATAACTCAACAAGCATGGCACCCCAGGTGGCCTCTGAAGGAGGTAGATGTTCAATTTTTAGGTATTGGGACATTTTCTCAGTTAAAACAGAGTGTGAGATGGCTCGAATGCACAGGACCAGAAGGACAGAGAGGAAGATTGAAGCCATACATGACCAACACAGCAGTGAACTTATGGGGTCGTGATCTACTACAACAATGGAACACCCAAATTAAGATTCCTCCAGGCTTAAATATCAATGAAAGACCCAATCATTGTCTTGAAAGCAATACCTCAGCTATGTAAAACAGTCGCTGGCTATTCAGGTTGCACAACAACACAGTCTAAAAGCTACAGGCATCCCAAAGATACTCACAACCCTGCCTTTGAAATGGTTGACAGACAAACCTATTTGGGTCCAACAACAGAGGAGAAATTGCTAGCCCTAGAACAATTGGTATAGCAGCAGTTACAAGCTCAGCATATTGAAGAATCAACCA
>PVIH01010738.1:40339-57930 GCA_004025045.1 Sigmodon hispidus
TTTTTTTTTTTTTTTTTTTTTTTTTTTTTTTTTTTTTTACCATACCTCTACAAGAACAAGATAAAGAGAAGTTTGCTTTCACTGTACCTACTCTCAATAATGCACACCCAGTAAAAAGGTACTAATGGAGGTTCCTTCCACAAGGGATGTTGAATATCCCCACCCTATGCCAATATTTTGTCCGACAGCCATTTAGAAGTGATACACAAACAATTCCCACAATCTATCATTTACCATTATATGGATGATATATTTTTAGTGGACCCAGATATAAACACCTTAGAAAGACTGTTTGAAGAAATGAAGAAGGTGTTGCCTGATTGGGGACTTCACATTGCCCCTGAAAAGATACAAAGAGGGGATTCTATCAATTATTTGGGATATAAAATAGGCTTGCAAACAATTAGACCTCAGAAGGTACAACTTAAGAGGGACAGATTGAGGACACTTAATGAATTTCAGAAACTATTAGGGGATATTGCCCACATACAACTAGATAGGATAAGATAGTCCTACCGAAAAATACCCTGCTTCTGTGGAGACTTGTCAGATATCATAGGCTAGTAGCCACAAGGATGGATGCTCCTGTTATATAGAGAAGTGGTGGATGACTGTCCAGGTGGTTAATTGTCGTCTTCTCCTAAATTTTGGAAGTTATTCCATCTTGCTTCCGACTTCAGGTATATATTTTCCTTCTCAGGTCTTGATGGTGTTGAAGACTGGATAGTTGAGGTTGTTATTACTTCACATCTCAGCAAAGACACTCAGGTATTAGAACTTTATTGTTCTAGATAAACAGCTTTGAAGCAATCCCTGTGCATTTTCTCGTATCAACATTCTAGACATTAAAATGCACCTTGTATTTGTTGTTTGTTAGCGGTAGTTTGACCTCACTTATGTTAGTACCTTTCTCTTCCCCAGATACCACCTTATGATGATCTCTACAGTATGTAGTTTTACACTTAGTTTAGAACTTTCTTATTTAGACAAAAGAGGGAGATGTAGTGGGACCAGAAGCCACTAAGGTAAACTCCATGATGCCAAAGTACTGGAGTCAGGCAGGGTGTGGTCAACTGGGAAGAGCTCCAGAAAGAAGACCCCGGGAGAGACAGCCTGGAAGAAGGGCTGGACCCCTTGCTTCTGGACCTGTGGTGTGGTGAGGAAGAACCACTTGATCAGGAACTCTCCTGCACGCTGCGTCTCCATCCTTCCCCCGCCCGAACAGCCCGTTTTCTGTAAGTGACTTTTAGATAATAAATATTACTTAATATATATCTCATGGCGGGTTAATTCCTATAATAGTATATGTTATTAAATTAGTTAAGACTGTAGAAAATAAGCAATTTTTTATATCCAGCTTAATATATAACTATAGGACATTTAGAGTTGAAAGTATACACATTATGAAAACCATTAAACATGATTCTTGGTTGAAATTAAAGGATTTAAATATTATTCACAGTTTTATCTATGACTTATATAGTTATCAAGAGCAAATGGGTGTTAAAACAATGCAAGAATTTGACAGTGAAAGATTACTTTAACATTCACATAGACTGGGAATAATGGTTTATAGCCCATTATATATTTTCAGCTTCAAACTCTGAAGAGTCTGTTTTCATTGTCACTTTGCTAGTCATTTAAGTGCAGTATTTTGACATTTGCTAGAGTTGTGTGCGTGGGATAGGACTGTCTTGATTAAATGCTAATGAGTAATTTTTGTCAAGAAAATTCTGTTGCTTATGTCAGAACAGGAAGACTTGAAGAGACATACTTTGCTAGTATTTTATTGGCTACAGGCTATCATTCTCAAATGTCTCCTCATAAAATAGATTGCTTCTTCATTTTTCTCTGATTTTCATATGAAATTTAAAATTAGAAAAGATGTTATAATTTGAACAATCAGGTAGCTTCATAAATGTGAACACTTGGGGTTTTGTCAACATCTACAGTTTCATTGATACCAATATAAACAAACTATCATAAGTTTCATTTTAAAATAAAGTTAAACATAAAGTCAATATTATATTAAGTTTGTAAATGAGATAATTTTTGTTAGTAATTATCTTACACTCAATAAGATGAATGAAAAGATTTCCAATAACACATTCATGAGATATAAGATAAAATGGATGGATGGGTAATGAAGAACATTATCCACAAAACAGATTTTTTTGGATCATCATCTTGAATTTTTTTCATTTTCTTATCTAAATATTATTAAATCATTAGTATTAGAATAACTTATGGTTCCGGTTCCAGGACCAGGTGCTGTCTGCAGAGCGTGAACCCACGCACTCTGTAGCAGACGGAGATAAGCTCTGACTGTCACAGTCCCCCCAGCTGCTGCTGAGGAAATTTGCATGGCTACATACCTTCAACTGAGCAATTGGATAAGGACTGGGGACCCTGAAGGACAGACTCAGACCCTCCCAGAGGTGAGGAGGGGTCAGCAGGCCCAAGTACCTGTATCCCTGCCAGGGAGAGTTGAGCTTCTGTTGGTTCCAGTTCCAGTTCTGTGACCCGGTCCTCTCTGCAGAGCATGCACCCACACACTCTGCAGCAGACGGAGATAAGCTCTGACTGCCACATCCCCCCAGATGCTGCTGAGGAAATTTGCATGTCTGCCATCATGCCCCCAATTGGTCAAACAGAGAAAGAGTGAACACTTGAAATTCAGTCCCCTGTCCAGAGCAGAGGTAGAGATTGAGCAGACCTTTTCCTCAGAGGTGACAGGAGGCACACAAGCCCAAGTGCCACAACTGACCAGGAGCCACCTAATCAGGAACCAATGAAGCCATGGGCAGACACCAGGGTAAAGATTTACATAATAATACAAAGAACAACAAGGTAACTCCAGAAGAAAGTGGCTATGCTACAAATACAAGTCTTGAACTGAGCAATGACGAGGAAACAGAAGAAAGCAACACCAAATATTCCTTTATGATGATCATCAAAGCTCTCAAAGAAGATATGAAAAATAGCCTTAAAGAAATAGAAGAAAATACAAACAAAAAATTGGAAGAGATGAACAAATCTATGAAAGAAACATGCCAGGAACTAAAAGCTGAAATAGAAGCAATAAAAAAGACACAAAATGAGGCAAAGATGGAAATAGAAAATCTGAAGAAAAAGGCTGGAGCCACAGATACAAGCATAAAAAACAGAGTTCAAGAGATGGAAGATAGAATTTGTGAAGTGAAAGACTCAGTAGCTCAATTAGATATATCAGTCAAAGAAAATAGTAAAACTAAAAAAGCCATAACTCAAAATGTCCAGGAAATCTGGGACACCATGAAAAGACCTAATCTGAGAATAACAGGAATAGAAGAAGGAGAAGAATACCAGCTCAAAGGCACAGATAATGTTTTCAATAAAATCATAGAAGAAAACTTCCCTAACCTGAAGAAGTAAATGCCTATAAAGATACAAGAAGCTTACAGAACACCAAATAGATATGACCCCAAAAGAAAGTCAGCGAGCCACATTATAATCAAGCCACAAAACATACAGAACAAAGAAAAAATTTTAAAGCAATTAAAAGGGACCAAGATGGTCAGTACTTATTCATCACAGGAAAAATTGGTCAAGAGATTTCTATCCTGAATATTTATGCCCCTAATATAAGGGCATCTGCTTATATAAAAGAAACACTGCTAAAGCTCAAATCCCACATCAATTCTTACACCCTAATAATGGAAGACTTCAATACCCCACTTTTAACCCTCCATAGATCAACCAGACAGAGTCTCAACAGAGAAATAAGGAGTCTAAAAGAGGTTATGATGCCAATGGATTTAATAGATATCTACAGAAGCTTCCACCCAAATGCAAAGAAATATACATATTTCTCAGCTCCTCATGGAACTTTCTCCAAAATTGACCATATAATTGGTCAAAAAGCAAATATCAACAGATACAAAAAAATGGAAATAATCCCTTGTAACATATCAGACCACAAGGGCCTAAAGTTAGAGTTCAAAAACATCAAAAAACAAAGAAAGCCTATCAACTCATGGAAACTAAACATCACTCAGCTGAAACATCTCTGGGTCAAGGAAGAAATTAAGAAAGAAATCAAAGTCTTCCTAGAATTTACTGAAAATGAATCCACAAAGTATCCAAACTAGTGAGACACAATGGAAGCAGTCTTAAGAGGAAAATTCATAGCGCTAGATGCCTACATGAAAAACCTAGAGTAATCCCACACTAGAGACCTAACAGCTCAGCTGAAAGCCTTAGAACAATTAGAAGAGAACTCACCTAGAAGGAGTAGATGGCAGGAAATAATCAAACTTAGAGCTGAAATCAATATAATTGAAACAAAAATAACAATGCAAAGAATCAACGAATCTAAGAGTTGTTTCTTTGAGAAATTTAACAAGATAGATAAGCCCTTAGCCAAACTAATCAAAAAACAGAGAGAGAGTGTTCCAATCAACAAAATCAGAAACAAAAAAGGGGACATAACAACAGCCCGCAGGAAATACAGAGAATCATCAGATCATATTTTGAAAATTTGTATTCCACAAAAATGGAAAGACTAGAAGAAATGGACAGCTTTCTGGACAGGTACCACCTACCAAAATTAAATGAAGATCAGATTAATTACCTAAACAGGCCTATAACCCTTAAGGAAATTGAAGCTGTCATTAAAACCCTCCCCAAAAATAAAAGCCCTGGTCCAGATGGTTTCAGTGCCAAATTCTACCACAAATTCAAAGAAGAATTACTACCATTACTCTTCAAACTATTTCACACAGTAGAAACTGAAGGAATATTGCCAAATTCCTTTTATGAGGCCACAATTACCCTAATATCCAAACCACTCAAAGACACAACAAAGAAGGAAAATTACAGACTAATTTCCCTCATGAATATTGATGTGAAAAATCTCAACAAAATTTTGGCAAACCGTATACAACAATGTATAAAAAATATCATCCACCAAGACCAAGTTGGCTTCATCCCAGAAATGCAGGGCTGGTTTAACATACAAAAAACTGTAAATGTTATCCATCATATAAATAAACTAAAGGAACAAAACCGCATGATCATATCTTTAGATGCTGAAAAAGCCTTTGACAAATCCAACATTCCTTTATGATTAAAGCCCTTGGAGAGATCAGGAATACAGGGAGGATACTTAAATATAATAAAGGCGATTTACAAGAAGCCGACAGCCAGTATCAAACTTAATGGAGAAAAACTCAAAGCAATCCCACTAAAATCAGGAGAGAGAGACAAGGATGTCCTCTCTCCCCTTATCTATTCAATATAGTTCTCGAAGTTTTAGCTAAAGCAATAAGGGAATGAAAAGAGATTAAGGGGATACAAATGGGAAAAGAAGAAGTGAAACTATCTCTTTGTGCAGATGATATGATTGTATACATAAGTGACCCACAAAATTCTTCCAAGGGACTGCTATGGCTGATAAACACTTTCAGCAATGTAGCAGGATACAAGATTTACTCAAAGAAATCAGTAGCCCTTCTATACACTAAAGATAGAAGAGCTGAAAAACAAATAAGGGAAACATTACCCTTCATATTAGCTGCAAATAGTATTAAATACCTTGGAGTAACTATAAGCAAAGAAGTAACAGACCTGTTTGACAAAAATTTTAAATCACTGAAGAAAGAAATTGAAGAGGATATCAGAAAATGGAGAGCCCTCCCATGTTCCTGGAGAGGTAGGACCAACATAGTAAAAATGGCAATTCTACCAAAAGCAATCTACAGATTTGATGCACTGCCCATCAAAATCCCAACACAATATTTTTTGGACCTTGAAAGAACAATACTCAATTTCATTTGGAATAACAGGAAAGCCAGGATTGCCAAAAAATTTTTACTCAACAAAAGAACCTCAGGAGGTATCATCATCCCTGACTTCAAGCTATACTATAGAGCTACAGTATTAAAAAGTCTGGTACTGGCATAAAAAGAGACTTGTGGACCAATGGAATAGAATTGAGGATCCAGACATTTACCCAAAAACCTATGAAGACCTGATCTTTGACAAAGAGGCCCAAAACTTTCAATGGAAAAAAGATAGTATATTTAACAAATGATGTTGGCATAGCTGGATGGAAGTGTGTAGAAAAATGCCAATAGATCCCAGCCTGTCACCTTGCAAGAAAATCAAATCCAAGTGGATCAAAGACTCAACTTAAACCCAGCCACTTTGAACATGATAGAAAAGAAAGTGGGAGATACACTTCTACAAATTGGCACAGGCGACCACTTCCTAAATATAACACCAGTGGCACAGACACTAAGACCCACAATCAATAAGTGGGATCTCCTGAAGCTAGGAATCTTCTGCAAAGTCAAGGATACTGTCTATAGGACAAAATGACAGCCTACAGAATGGGAAAATATTTTCACCAACCCTACAAGTGATATAGGACTAATCTCTAAGATATATAATGAAATCAAGAATCTAGAGCCCAAAACCTTGAATAACCCAATCAAAAAAATGAGGTTCAGATCTAAAAAGGGAATTCTCAGCATAGGAATTATGAATGGCTGAAAGGCATCTGAAAAGGCATCATCTTTAGCCATCAGAGAAATGCAAATTATTACAACTTTAAGATACTACCTAACACCTGTTAGATTAGCTAAGATAAAAGCCCTATGTTGCAGAGGATGTGGAGCAAGGAGAACACTCCTCCATTGTTGGTGGGAGTATAAGCTTATTCAGCCACTTTGGAAGGCAGTATGGTGGTTTCTCTGAAAATTGAGAATCAATCTCCCCATGGGCCTAACAATACCACTTCTGGGTGTATACACTAATGATGCACAGTCATACTCCAAAGACATTAGCTCAACTATGTTCATAGCAGTATTATTTGTAATAGCAAGAACCTGGAAACAACCTAGATGTCCCTCAACTGAAGAATTGATTAACAAACTGTGGTACATGTACACAATGGAATACTACTCAGCAGTAAGAAAAAATGATATCCTAAAATTTGCAGGCAAATGGATGGATTTGTAGAATATTCTCCTGAGTGAGGTATCACAAACTCAGAAAGATAAGCAGGTGATGTACTCACTCATTAGTGGTCTCTAAACAAACAAACAACAAAAAAGCCAAGCATGCCCAAGCTGTAAACCACAACCACTGAACTTCTTGGGATCAGAAACACCCTGGACTGACTCTTTGGATCCCACTCCACCTAAAGGAACACCTGACTCACTCTTGAGGGAGGGGAGACAAAACTGGATCTGTCAGGAGTGGAGACTAAACTAAGTAATATTGGGTCAGTGGGACCATGGGACTGTCTGCTGCCTCCACAAGTAGGGGATGGGGAGTTGTGGAGAAGAAAAAATGATCTGATGTGGTGAGAGAGGGAAGGGACCTTGAATAATCATATGCAGGGATAGAAAATGTGACTTCTTTGTTAATAATAATAATAATAATAATAATAATGATAATAGTAAAAAGAAAAGAAAAAAATAAAGTGGTAAGTATTAAAAAAAAGAAAATGAAGCCGAGAGGCCACCCTCCCCCCACCAGGACATGACCTTCACTCTACAGGCCCAATCATGCTGAGCAGCTGAAGGCCAAGGTCCAGCAGTCATCTGAGCTGTAGCATTAACTGCAACTTTTAGGGTATTCCATATTAAAAAATAAATTATTTTTAATTTTTTATTTTAATCAAAATATAATTACACTTCTTATCTCCTTTTTCTCCCCCCAAAAAATTCTTTCATGAGACTCTATTCAACCCACTCTCTCCCACCCTCCAGCTTGACTTCCATATATATGTTTATATATATATATGTATATATAAACTCACTGAGTCTATTTAGTGTTACTTGTATTTGTATACTTCCCGAGTGGACCACTTGGTACTAGATAATCAACCAGGGAAATACTAATTCTCCCTCTGTCAGCAGTCATTAGTTGCCTGTGATTCTTTGTCTAATGTTGGGACCCATGGGGAACTCTAATTTAGGTCTTTTAAAAATCCCTTTGAATTCCTAAAACTACTCCAGGGAAAAGAGGATAGAGACTCTGAAGTGGGAACACACTCTGAAATCCACTAGAAGGGTTTAAGCATTTCAGTCTATGAACATTTCATCTTTCTGAACCATTTTAACATAAAATGTAATGTGAGAGGGCTTGGCCACCACCCTAAGTAGGATTCTTAAAGGAATAGCCTCTTAGTTTGGTCTGTAGCTATTTTACTCAGGAATCTTACCTGGAGTGGAGGAAGCAAGGATATGGTGTGAAGAATAAATTGAGTTTGATATGTCAATGACCTTGAGGAATTATTTCTAAGTGAATCAAGGGAGACAAACTTTTGTATTCTCTATTATTCTGTAGCATGCCAGTTGCTTGGGTGAGTGAGTGTGTAGGTTGTAGGTGGAGCTATTTATCTTCAGGTCAAAGAAAGGGGAAGATGCTCAGAGAAGTTCGTAGGGTGTGACTCAGAATTGTCCTTTGGTCACCTGGAAACATTAGTGAGAGCCTTAAAATATCCTGAATGGATTAGGCCTGTATACCACATAGTACTCTCCAGCCACATCTGCACCACAGAAAACCATGGAGCTTATATGTACTAAAGACCAATTTCCTCAATAAAATGATCTAACATATTTGTCTGTGTATTTCTGTCCTCCACAAATTACTACTATCACCCCAAATTCATATGTTAAAATATTAAACCCCAAAGATGGTATCAGGAGATGGGACCATTGAAAGATAACTAGTCCATGTGAGTGAAGGGCTCTGGTAGAAGATCCATGCCTTATGAAAAAAATCATTCAGCCTCTCATCTCCAGTTTATCCTCCCCATGATGTCCCTTTAGTCTTCATTTGTAATGAGGATGGAGCCCTATATGGGAGAAACAAGAGTCTATATATGAAGGGTGATCAAAAAGTTTCTCCCATCTTCCTCCCACATAGATTGTCTTCCTCTCTCTTCTGTCATGTGAGGATAGGACGGGTGACTTTCTGCAAACTGCACAATGGACCATCTGCAGAAATATACTTGTTCATTTGGCACCTTCATCCTGGACTTCCAACCCTTGGAATGTTAAGAAGAAAGCCATCTGATGTGTTCTATTCTAATATCCCAAATAAACTACTGTCCCAGGTATCAACACATAATACCCAGCAACAATGTTTTCATTATCACAGACTTTCCCAGATATGACACTAGTGGAATAACAGATGATTAATTATCATACAGGATCCAGAAGAAAAGTCAATTAAGGAAAATAAGATGCCAAGGGTCATTTGTGATGACCTGCATTTAATGTGGCAATTATTTGACTAAACAGAAAATTTCAAAAGGGATTAAAACTATGGCATGGTAGTTTCAGTACATTTCAACCCTAGTCAAAAAAAAAGAATAACTTTTATTTGATTTCATTATTTAAAAATAAAATTTATTAATTATCAGTTCAGATACATTGCTTCAAATTATTGTTTCTTTTCAATATAATACAAAAGCAACTGAATATTTGAACTCTGTATGAGATAAACATAGTACACACATATTTCATTGCTAGCAAGAAATGAAATCAGCTTAGATGTCCAATAAAAATGTGGTATATTTGCAAAATGGAATATTATTTGATCATCGAAGAAAATTTTCTCTCATTTGTTAATGGTAACTCTGAGTTTTCAAATTTGTGTGCTTCACTGGAAGACCCATAAAGGTCAGGAATTTAGCAGAGGGTTATGTAAAGAAAAAGCTTCCATGGGAAGGGAAGTAGAATACAGTGTTTTAAATGGTAAAAGGGAAAAAAATGGAACAAGAAAAATAAATTAGGAAGCAGAAGCTGAGAGCAGAGAAAAGGGAGAGCTATAATTATCCCCCCTTCATTTTTTTTGTATGTATGTATCAAGACCATGAGTTTTATTGAATACCTTCAAAAAGCAAAATTGAAAAGGTATGGACATCCCCTCTGGCACTGGGGATCTAGGAAATCAAGATAACAAGATTCTATAAGTCAACATGGTCAAATCACATATGAACAGAAAGAGACTGAATGAGCAAGCACATGGTCAGCAAGAGGTACTCTGTGCTTATATTGGACCTCTAGTTTAGTGTATTCATGGGATTCCTGAGAGTCTTTCTCTGATTCTTGAGTCTTCTATGAGTTCTTTTTCTTCTGTCCATTGTCTTCTCCAATTTCAATGTAATAGTTTCTGTTTCATCTTCCTATATTTAATTTTGTTATGTTGAAAACAAATGAATGAATATATGAATAAAAACTTAGCCACTAGAATAATTGTTAACAAATTTTATACATGCTGAGAGAGGGAGAATCAGATTTCTCCAGCAGAGGGACACTGGATGTTCATGAGTAATTGATCAACATATAATGGATGATGCAGTTTTGCGTGTGTATGTATATGTATGTGTGTGTGTGTGTGTGTGTGTGTATGTGTGTGAGAAAGAGAGAGAGATAAGTAGAAAATGTATGTGTGGTTTCATTTTATTACATTCAAGAACCTCTTAATATCATTAAACTGCATGTCATTATGCATAATAAGGTAAAAAAGAAAAAAAATATAAATATAATATAATATAATTTAAAAATACAGGACAAATTCTAACATAAAATACAAGGGTTTTCTAAAGATGCCGTTCAGTTAATTTTCTGTTGGCTACCTATTGCTTGGACATGCAGCCTACATACAAGGATTGCATTTAGGTTTTTTTTTTTTTTTTTTTTTTTTTTTTTTTTTTTTTTTTTTTTTTTTTTTTTTTTTTTTTTTTTTTTTTTTTTTTTTTTTTTTTTTTTTTTTTTTTTTTTTTTTTTTTTTTTTTTTTTTTGGCGGGGGGGAGTTCCTACTGAGAGTCCTGTGGAGGAAAGTCAACTTCATTTGCAAATATTTATCAGTTGGTGATAGGAATCAATTTCCGATTTCAAACTTTCTTTATTTTCTCTTCTCACCTCTTAAGGAATTTGTAGCTCTGTTAATGAGAATGTACAAATGTACATAAAAAAATGTACACATTCTATTGTCTATGCTATCTTTACTTCATGATTAACTCTAAGGTCTAATTTACAACAGCTTAATCCTAAAATACTTACAGCTCTCAAGAGACAGAAATGTTTGGGACAAGCCTGCTACCACACAAATAGTGTTTGAAAGAATCTGATATAATATTTATTTATACAACAGTGTCACCTAATGGTTTTTAATATAGGCATAATTCTCAGGGACATTCATCAGAGAGTTGAGAAGAGTGACTTAATCATTATAAGACTTACTGACAGACTCTACTGGCTGAACAGTTTTGGAGAGATAAGCATGTTAAAATCAAATAGACCTAAACTACAGTCCATTTTAGAACACTTCTGAGCGATGTTATCACATATTGAATACATTTGAATCTTTGGTTCAGCATCTGTTAAATGAGGATGGCTGGCACTGCATGTCTAACTGAGGGTTTCATTCACAAATGTTTGTAAATGCTAGTTACGTGTCTCTAAAACATTTTAACATTTCAAACAATTCCCTGTCATGGTTTTAGAAGTGGCTTATTTATTATTTAATCACTTCAAAACTAATCAATACCAGTATAATTTACATTAACTAGATATGACTTTTTAAAGGGAGTGTGATCACATGCATTCTCTAATACATTTGTTGATATGAAAAAAACACTTGGACCAAATTCAACTTACAGGCTGAAAGGTCACATTATTTCACATTACAGATTTTAGTCCAGCAATGAGGGAAATCACAATAAACTTGTACAAACAATGGAAGAACACAGCTTGTTGGCCTGGTTGCTACTTTTTACAAAGCCTCATTTTTCCACAGGCTCATGCTGAGCATACTTACTAGGCTGTGACAAGTAGCTAATGAAGTTACCATAGATGCCATTGCAATAGGTTAAAGTACATACATCCTATGATTGAGAGTATTCTTGAATGTTAGTGGAAAATGAAAAACAACAACAAAATCTTTACTTCCCTTATGTGACAACAACTTACAAATGAAGTTAAATAAATAAATGCAACTTTATCACATCTAAACTTCAAATACAGAAGTTGATATGGTTCTTTTAGGTACTAATAAATGTTTTTTGAACTAGTAAATGGTAGATAATTGATAAGCTTATCATAATGATGGTTACTCATTAGATATAAAAGTAACATTTCAAATAATATGTGATCATGTTCATTATGAATACAACTCAGATGTTACATGCTGTGTTCCAGGAACTGACATCCAAGAAGAAATGATGTGCAAAATCTGAACTTTATTTTCAAACACTACCCACTGATAGATCAGTCTAACCTTCAGAACACTGAAAAATTATGAAAAACAAAAAGCCTATTGATGCACAGAATTTGAATTCCCAAACATTAATTTCATTAGACATTTTCAGATTTTTCTATGTGACAAGTTGTCCATCATTATGTCAAAGACATCAAGTTCTTAATATAGAAATATGTATAAACACAATGAAAAATACTGAAGAAATAATATTCGTATGGATTCCCTTATAAAGGGGCCATACCTGGTCTGTGCCCAAGGAGGAAGGAAGAATGATGATTATAACATTCAATGCTAGTCATCCAGAACACTATGAAATGAGTAGGAAATGGACAGGCAAAGAAAGAAAGTTATTGTCTGCAGCATGGAGCTGGATCTCTTCCAGGCCAGCTTTCTGCTGCCCAGAAAGATAATGTGCTTTCTTTGCCATTGAATGCATTTACACAATAAGCACCTTGCAAAATTTAAGTGTGGTCATTTAAACTTTCTGTGAACTAAAACACTATGATTCAATCACTGTTGTTATGTGTGACAAGTCAAAGGCACATACAGCCAAAGACTAGATCAAACTTGAGGCTTCATTGTTAACCTCTTATAATCTAACATGATAGTCTTTTAAAATTATACAAATTGGTTAATATAAAATATAGAATAATTTACATCAAATAATTTGGTTGTTTTAAATGTTTTAATCTGAAATAGATTAGAATTAAATTATGTAGTTATTTTTGAAATAAATCAAGTTTTATATAATTAGTATTATTTAAATAAATATTCATGGTTTATAATATAGCTATAGTGTCTCCAAACTTAACACCTTTGTAGTATATTTTGTCTAAGTCTTTTTTTTTTAATTTGGTGATTTTACATCACGCACCCCATCAAATTCAGTTATGAGTCTCAGATTCATACCCACTTTTCTGATGTCCCCATTTACAAAAACATCCATTCATGCTGCTCATTTATTTACTGGAGGATAAGTAAATATTATTTGGATTTCATTTTAAACTAGTTAAAATGACCAAGATCAATAAGACAATTTCAGCATATACTGAAGAAAGGGAAGAGAAAACACTTACTAGTGATTGGATTGCACATTGGCCACTGTGGATATAAATGTGGAGGTTCCTCAAAAAGATAAAATAGATATACCACAAATGTAACTTTGGCATGATCACTAAGGACTCTACACATTATAAGGGATACTAACTCATCCATGTTCATTGATGTTCCACTCACAATAGTCTAGACAATCCACCAACTGAAATATGCATAATGAAAATGAGTTAAGGAGATGCTGCAGGCATCTGCCCAGAAAGCAATATGTAATTGAACACAGGTAAATCCATGGAGGCATGTGGCAATACATAGATTAATAGAAATGGATTGAGTTAGGTTATAAAAGCTAGTTGGTAATGAGCTTGAGCCTAGGCTAAGGAGTTTCTAATTACTATAGGCTTTTGTGTGATTACGTGGTAATAAGGTGATGCACGACTGCAGGTATGGACCTTGGGGCTAGACTGGGCCAAAAACTTCTGACTAAAGGAAACTGTGGTAGGGATATAATAAGAATAAGAATAAGAATAACAATAATAATAAATACTAATAATAATGACAATAATAATTTTTAAAAATTCTTAATACTTTTAAATTTATATTATGCATTAATGTGTAAA
The DNA here is from genome assembly GCA_004025045.1 of Sigmodon hispidus. NCBI lineage: Eukaryota > Metazoa > Chordata > Mammalia > Rodentia > Cricetidae > Sigmodon > Sigmodon hispidus. The sequence goes on from PVIH01010738.1 coordinate 54,274, forward strand.
AATTTTTGTTTGCATTTATGTCTCTGCATCACTTCCTGCTTATTTTTTTTCCTTCTTTATTTTGTATTTAACAAAAAAAACCAGTTACATAAATTTAAAATGAGGAAAAATTAACAATAAGTATAAAGAGGATAAGAATCATAAGCATGGCTTATCAACGGTGGTAATGCAAATAAGATTGCTACACATATATTTACTTTGTGTTCAGCTTTCACTCTGAAATTTTTTTCCCATCCCTGTATATTCTTATTTAAGGTCCCTTCCCCTTCCAATACATTTTGTCGTTTTTCTTCTCCGCAACTCCCCATCCCCTCCCTGGGCAGGGAGCGGAGAGTCCTATGGTCCCACTAACCCAATAATGCTTGGATCAGTCTCCACTCCTGGCCAAATCCAGTTTTGTCCCCCCTTCCTCAAGAGTAAGTCTGGTGTTCCTATAGTTGGACTGGGGTTCGAAGGGTCAGTCCAGGGTGCTTCTGATCCCAGGCTGTTCCATGGTTGTGGTTTGCTGCTTGGGCATGTTTGGCTTTTTTTCTTGTTTGTTTGTTTAGAGACCACTAGTGAGTGAGTACATCCCCTGCTTATCTCTCTGAGATTGTGATACCTCGCTCAGGAGGATATTCTCCAGATCCATCCATTTGCCTGCGAATTTGAGGATATCATTTTTTCTTATTGTTGAGTAGTATTCCATTGTGTAGATATGCCACAGTTTGTTATTCCATTCTTCAGTTGAGGGACATCTAGGTTGATTCCAGGTTCTTGCTATTACAAATAATGCTGCTATGAACATAGTTGAGCTAATACCTTTGGAGTGTGAACGTGCCTCTTTAGGGTATACACCCAGAAGTGGTATTGCTGGGTCCTTGGGGAGATTGATACTCAATTTTCTAAGAAACCTCCATATTGCATTCCAAAGTGGCTGGACAAGCTTACACTCCCACCAACAATGGAGGAGTGTTCCCCTTGCTCTGCATCCTCTCGAACATAGGCTGTCATCTGTGCCTTTTATCTTAGCCAATCTAACAGGTGTTAGGTGGTATCTCAAAGTTGTTTTGATTTGCATTTCTCTGATGCTAAAGATGAAGAGCACTTTTTCAGGTGACTTTCAGCCATTCGTCGTTCCTCTGCTGAGAATTCCCTTTTTAGATCTGTACCCCATTTTTTGATAGGGTTATTCAAGGTATTGGGCTCTAACTTCATGAGCTCTTTATATACCTTAGAGATCAGTCCTTATTAATCACTTGTAGGGTTGGTGAAAATCTTTTCCCATTCTGTAGGCAGGGGTTTTGTCTTATTGACAGTGTCCTTGGCTTTGCAGAACCTTCCCAGCTTCAGGAGATCTCACTTATTGATTGTTGGTCTTAGTGCCTGTGCCACTGGCATTATATTTAGGACGTAGTGGCATGTGCAAATTTGTAGAAGTGTATTTCCCACTTTCTTTTCTATCATGTTCAAAGTGGTTGGGGTTAAGTTGAGGTCTTTGATCCACTTGGATTTGAATTTTGTGCAGGGTGACAGGCTCGGATCTATTTGCATTTTTCTACGCACTTCCATCCAGCTATGCCAACACCATTTGTTAAATATACTATCTTTTTTCCATTGAATGTTTTGGGCCTCTTTGTCAAAGATCAGGTGTTCATAGGTTTTTGGCTTAATGTCTGGATCCTCCATTCTATTCCATTGGTCCACAAGTCTGTTTTTATGACAGTACCAGGCTGTTTTTATTACTGTAGCTCTATAGTATAGCTTGAAGTCAGGGATGGTGATATCTCCTGATGTTCTTAGGTAGAGTAAAATTGTTTTGGCAATCCTGGCTTTCCTGTTATTCCAAAAGAAATTGAGTATTGTTCTTTCAAGGTCCAAAAAATATTGTGTTGGGATGTTGATAGGCAGTGCATTGAATCTGTAGATTGCCTTTGGTAGAATTGCCATTTTTACTATGTTGATCCTACCAATCCAGATCAAGGGAGAGCTTTCCATTTTCTGATATCCTCTTCAATTTCTTTCTTCAATGATTTAAAATTTATGTCAAATAGGTCTGTTACTTCTTTGGTTATAGTTACTCCAAGGTATTTAATACTATTTGCAGCTAATATGAAGGGTAATGTTTCCCTTATTTCTTTTTCAGCTCTTCTATCTTTAGTGTATAGAAGGGCTACTGTTTTCTTTGAGTTTATCTTGTATCCTGCTACATTGCTGAAGGTGTTTATCAGTTGTAGCAGTTCCCTGGAAGAATTTTGTGGGTCACTTATGTATACAATCATATCATCTGCAAATATAGATAGCTTCACTTCTTCTTTTCCAATTTGAATGCCCTTAATCAATTTTCGTTCTCTTATTGCTTTAGCTAAAACTTCGAGAACTATATTGAATAGATAAAGGGAGAAAGGACATCCTTGTCTAGTTCTTGACTTTAGTGGAATTGCTTTGAGTTTTTCTCCATTAAGTTTGATACTGGCTATTGGCTTCTTGTAAATCGCCTTAATTATATTTAGGTATTCTCCCTATATTCCTGATCTCTCCAGGATTTTAATCATAAAGAGTGTTGAATTTTGTCAAAGGCTTTTTCCACATCTAAGGATATGATCATGTGGTTTTGTTCCTTTAGTTTGTTTATATGATGGATAACATTTACAGTTTTTCCTATGTTAAACCAGCCCTGCATTTCGGGGATGAAGCCTACTTGGTCATGGTGGATGATATCTTTTATGCATTGCTGTATACGGTGTGCCAAAATTTTGTTGAGAATTTTGCATCAATATTCATGAGGGAAATTGTTCTGTAATTCTCCTTCTTTGTTGTGTCTTTGAGTAGCTTGGGTATTAGGGTGATTGTGGCCTCATAAAAGGAGTTTGGCAATATTCCTTCAGTTTCTACTGTGTGAAATAGTTTGAGGAGTAAAGGTAGTAAATCTTGTTTGAGTGTCTGGTATTATTCGGCACTGAAACCATCTGGACCACGGCTTTTATTTTTGGGGAGGTTTTGAATGACAGCTTCAATTTCCTTAAGGATTATAGACCTGTTTAGGTAATTAACTTGATCTTCATTCAATTTTGGTAGATGGTACCTGTCCAGAAAGCTGTCCATTTCTTCTAGGTTTTCCATTTTTGTGGAATACAGATTTTCGAAATATGACGTGATAATTATCTGTATTTCCTGGGGGTCTATTGTTATGTCCCCCTTTTCATTTTTGATTTTGTTGATTTGGACACTCTCTGTTTTTTGATTAGTTTGGCTAAGGGCTTATCTATCTTGTTAACTTTCTCAAAGAACCAACTCTTAGATTCATTGATTCTTTGTATTGTTCTTTTTATTTCAATTGTATTGATTTAAGCTCTAAGTTTGATTATTTCCTACCATCTACTCTTTCTAGGTGAGTTTGCTTCTAGTTGTTCTAAGGCTTTCAGCTGCACTGTTAGGTCTCTAGTGTGGGATTTCTCAAGGTTTTCCATATATGTATCTAGCGCTATGAATTTTCCTCTTAAGACTGCTTTTATTGTGTCCTACAAGTTTGGATACATTGTAGATTCATTTTCATTGAATTCTAGGAAGACTTTGATTTCTTTCTTAATTTCTTCCTTGACTAAGAGATGGTTCAGCTGATTTATGTTTAATTTCCATGAGTTGGTAGGCTTTCTTTGGGTTTTGATGTCATTGATT
>PVIH01010738.1:58030-73540 GCA_004025045.1 Sigmodon hispidus
ATCATAACCTCATTTAGACTCCTTATTTCTCTGTTGAGGCTCTGTCTGGTTGATCTATCCAGGGTTGAAAGTGGGGTATTGAAGTCTCCCACTATTAGGGTATAAGGATTGATGAGGGATTCGAGCTTTAGCAGTGTTTCTTTTACATATGTAGGTGCCCCTAAATTAGGAGCATAAATATTTAAGATTGAAATCTCCTTTTGACCAATTTTTCCTGTGATGAATAAGTAGTGACCATCTTGGTCCCTTTTAATTGTTTTTAGCTTAAAGTCTACTTTGTTAGATATTGGGATTGCAACCCCTGCTTTTTTCTTAGGACCATTTGACTGGAAAATCTTTTCCCAACCCTTTATTCTAAGCCTGTTTCTGTCTTTGCAGTTGAGGTGTGTTTCTTGTAGGCAACAGAAGGATGGCTTCTGTTGTAGTATCCATCTTGTTAGTGTGTGACGTTTTATAGAAGAGTTGAGACCATTGATATTAAGGGAAATTAGTGACCATTGGTTCATAATTCCTGCCATTTTTGGTGGCAACTTGTATTTTCTTACTCTAGGGTATTCTACTATGGACTTATTGATTGTTTGTGATTTCGTGGGTATATCTGTGGTCCTTAGGTTGGAGTTTTCCCTCTAAAACTCTCTGTAGTGCTGGATTGGTAGATAGATATTCTTTCAGTCTGACTTTGTCCTGAAATACCTTGTTTACTCCATCTATGGTGATTGATAATTTTGCAGGGTATAGTATTCTAGTTTGGCAGCCATGCTGTTTTAGCGTGTGTATAACTTCTGACCATGCCCTTCTAGCTTTCATCATTTCCATTGAATAGTCAGTTGTTATTCTGATGGGTTTGCCTTTATATGAGAGTTGGCCCTTTTCTTTTGCAGCTCTTAAATTTTTTTCTTTGTTCTGTATGTTTTGTGGCTTGATTATAATGTGGCGCGCTGACTTTTTTTTGGGATCATACATATTTGGTGTTCTGTAAGCTTCTTGTGTCTTTATAGGCATTTCCTTCTTGAGGTTAGGAAAGTTTTCTTCTATGATTTTATTGAAAACATTATCTGTGCCTTTGAGCTGGTATTCTTCTCCTTCTTCTATTCCTATTATTCTCAGATTAGGTCTTTTCATGGTGTCCCAGATTTCCTGGACATTTTGAGTTATGGCTTTTTTAGTTTTACTATTTTCTTTGACTGATATATCTAATTGAGCTACTCAGTCTTCCACTTCAGAGATTCTATCTTCCATCTCTTGAACTCTGTTTGTTATGCTTGTATCTGTGGTTCCTCCTTTTTTCTTCAGGTTTTCTATTTCTATCTTTGCCTCATTTTGTGCCTTTTTTATTGCTTCTATTTCAGCTTTTATTTCAGCTTTTATTTCCTGGCATGTTTCTTTCATAGATTTGTTCATCTCTTCCAATTTTTTGTTTGCATTTTCTTCTATTTCTTTAAGGCTTTTTTTCATATCTTCTTTTAGAGCTTCAATGATCATCATAAAGGATTTTTTGGTGTTGCTTCCTTCTGTTTCATCTTCATTGCTCAGTTCAGATCTTGTATTTGTAAGATTGCCACTCTCTTCTGGAGTTACCATGTTGTCCTTTGTATTATTATGTAATTTTTTGCACTGATGTTTGCCCATGGCTTCAGTGGTTCACGATTAGATGGCTCCTGGTCAGTTGTGGCACTCAGGTTTGTATGCCTCCTGTCACCTCTCTGGTCAGGGTCTGAGTCTGTCCTTCAGAGACCCCTGCAGTTGTTGCCATGCTCAGTTCGAGGTGGTGGTGCGTAGCCATGCAAACTCCCTCAGCCGGAGCTGTGGGTATGGTAACTGGGAGCGATTATCTGCCCCTGCTCCAGAGCGTGCTGGGACTCTGTAGACAGCAATGATTCTGGAGCTGAAGGAAGCTATGGGAGCTTAACTCTCCCTCCCAGGCTGGCATGCTTCTGGGAGTTGTACTAACTAGAATCAATGAACTATTGACATTCAAAGATGTTGCAAGAAGGCACTGCATTACTACATCTGATCTCTCTGGAAGTATGGTCAACCATGGAAAACATATGTAAAGTATGTTTGTCTTCCTTTCCTTTGTCATGTAATTGCAGATAATTTCCTATGAGATTACATGTGTAGGCTGACAAACAGAAGTCATTGGATGAGCAAAAGCAGATACTAGGGGCAGTTCTTCATGTAACATATGGATATACCTAAGGTCAGTTTAGGCCTGATCTGTACATTTCACTTTCTCTTGACAATATAGCATTTCTGATCAAGATCAACCTATGTTAGGGTTTCTATGCTACAACAAAACATCATGACCAAAATCAAGTTAGGGAGGAGAGAGTTTAATCTGTTTACATTACCACTGCACTAATTGTCATTTAAGAAGTCAGGACAGGAATTCAAACTGAAGAATCTGGAGGCAAGAGATAAGTCAGAGGCCATAGAGGGGTGCTGCATACTGGCTTGCTTATGTGGCTTGCTCAACGTACTTTTTTTATAGAACTCAGGTATGTTAGCCCAGGGATGTCACCACCCACTGTGGACTGGGCCCTTTTCTACTGATCAGTAATTGAGAAAATGCCTTACAGCTGGTTCTCATGGAGGCATTTCCTTAACTGAGGCTTTTTCTTTTCTTATGACTCTAGTTTGTATCAGGTTGACACACAAAACCAGATAGTACTTAAGCTTACAGTTGAAAGATTAGATATGTTAATTTAACAATGACTAGCAACAAATTCTTATATGAATAATAGCTATCAGTGGAGAGTAGAAAGGCATCACTCTGAAATTCATAAGAATAAGGCTATTATTAAAATAGAGCATCTTTCCACAGTTCTGAAAGCATGCACACTGTGAAAACTGTGCTGATATTGTAGACGAATAATAGTAAGTAGTATATTGAAGATAATAAATAGACCCAATCATGAAATGGTAGGCATTTGACTCATTATTTGTCTTCTCTAAACACAATGCTTCTGTTGAAACTCTCATTTCATGGATTTCTGAATGGCTAATTCACAACCATAGGATTCTATTGGTGGCTACTTCTGACCAGAATTGTTTCATTTTATCATTGGGTTTTTTTTTTTTTCTTCCTTTATTTTGTATTTATTAAAAAAAAAAACACAGTAAAAAGAATTTAAAATGTGGAAGAGTTAACAATAACTATATAGAGGATAAGAATGATAAGCATGGCTTATCAAGGGTAGACATACAAATAAGATTGCTACACCTATATTTTCTTTGTGTTCATCTTTCCCTCTGAATTTTTTTTTTCCATCCCTGTATATCATTGGGTTTTAAGAGTTCAGTTTACAGACAAAATATTTCTCAAACTGTCTAAATTTATATATATATATATATGTATATGTATGTATATTCCTTTAGTAGTAACATTGTACATCAGCATACCCCAATCATAGAAAACAAATGAGCCAAATGAGCACACAGAACACATACACAAAAAAGTCAAAATACAGTGCTATTTACTTACCTATTGTGTTTTCCTTGCTCTGTGAACAGACACACAATAGTCTTATTGTATGAAAGTATATATTGGCTTCACACAATGGGTTCATGTCAAATCATGAAAATATAGGTATAATGGAATTTGACAGATAAGACTAAAACATGAGCGAAAAGTAAGACCTAAAAAGTGTTTGATACTTTTTATTTTTTCTAAAGTAAGGAATCATAGAATTCCAGTAAGAGAAGAAGATGCTTGGGCAATATTTACAGTGAGAGGTGTAATTGCTGGTTTTTAAAACATTAAAATCTTTATGATTTCTAAAGTAAACATCACAGTAAGAAATTTGTACAGTATCACCAATAAATGAAACAGAAGCTGGCAATGTTACGAGATCTCTCACTGCAATAAAATAATAGAAATTCTGTCTTCTTTATTGTGCTTCTGGGCACAAGGGGCCAAAATTGAAGATCAGGAGACTATAATTGAAATCTGTACTATCCTTGAAAGTGCTTTAGTCATGGCACACAGAGTACTTATTTGAAGAGGCTTTGAGAAAATTTATGCCTATGAAAAATAGGACAAGAAACTTCATTAATTCCTGAGTGTGACTAAGAATTTCAGCCATCACATTTGTTTTCAATGCTTTTACAAACAATGTGATCTGAGGAGAGGGGCATAAAAGAAATTAATGTTTATTGTTCAGCCAAAAAATATTTTCCCATGAAGACCACATTCCTACTCCTCTGAATGTCTTCTGTAATAGAAGTGTATATTGCAAGCCTGGTGCAAAGAGGAACTGATAAATTTATACTTTAGATTTTATTTTTAAGCTCATTTTTTTAAAGTAAGTAGCCACAATGTGGTGGGAAATGAATGCCAATTTAGTCAAATTGACACAGAATCACAGAATGATTTTTTTTTTAAAAAAAATCATTCCATTTCAGATTGATGTGTCACTCAGCTGCATTAGACTGCTGCCTAACACAATCTCACATCAGAATTTGTGTTCAAAGAGAAGATGGGATGCTCACACGAACAAGTTTTCTTTACTGCATTGTAAATGCTGAATGACAAACAATAATTATTGATGAGTCAATACATGTGAGAATTTCATGGTGAACAACATTCCCTTTATGACCAACTCTTCAATGTGGAACATAAAATAAATTCCTACATAAAATGCTTAGGTTCAGAACTAGCAACATGGAGGGCATCAGGTTGTTGAATATAGATTTTTTTTCTGATTCCTTGTTGATTTTCATTCTTTATAGGATTTCAATAATCATAATTACATTTGTATACTTATGATGGTTAATCAGGGTTATCAATCTGAATACATCTGATATTGGATGAAATATAAGTGGATAGGCATACTTATGAGGGATTTTTCTTGATTGGAATATTTGAGGGCATAAGACTGATTCGTAATTTCAGATCATATGATGTCTGAAGAACCACTGTAAATCTGAACTCCACAGTTGAAAGAAAAATAAAATGAAAGAAAGGAGCTGTTGCTTCTTGACATCTTTCCATCACTGGCTAGTTTATCTGTCCTACTGAGGCATTACTTAGGCCTATTTCTTTGTGGTTTCATGGTAAACTGAAGACCAGTTGAAACATCTTGTTTTTAGGGGACTGAAAAACTACCATATTCTTGGCTTTCTGATAGATGGCAGCTATTAGTACTAGCCAAGACACAGCCCATATACTATATTAATGAAACCTCCTTTTGATATGCATATGTTTTAGAATATTTTCAAATAATTAATGTATTCCATACTTTAATATAGCAAAATATAATGTCAGTGTATACATACAATTATATTGTAAAAAATATTTTACAATTATTTTGTTAAGAAAAAGAAAACTGGCAAACAATTTACTCTTTTTTTAAATGGCTACTACAAATGACATTCTTAGCTTTTCATTGGATAAAATTTTCATCTAAATTTCTCTGAGCAAGCTTCTTTTTAAAATAGCTATAAAATATTACATAATCAATCACACAAACAAAACATCATAATCCCAGCTGACAAATTCTGCATATGTGTCTCACTTCCCCTAAATTTGGGTTCCCTTTAAAATTTGATTATAAATTAGATGTATGTTCTGTTTTATCTAGTTATGCCCCCAAATGCAAAACATACAACTTCCTTAACAAAAGACAAATTCCTTCTTAAATGGCTCTCCTATGGAAATTTCTAGTTGAACAACTTTAATTCCTAAGTAAGATTGTGCACAATATGGCTTGGCTTGATTTTGTCAGTTTTTCTCTCTTATTCTCTATTGATCTTTCTACATCAATTTCATGTGACTAAATGATAAGGGAAGAATCAAAGTGGGCAGTGTGAGATTGATGGTGCAGCTGAAGTACTGCGATAAGCTGAATCACAAGTTTACCTGCTTTTTCAAAAATAACTCTGAGGAGGCTGGCAAAAAGAAAAAAGAAAAAAAGAAGAGACAAAAAAATACAAAGGAAAAAAATGGGAAAAATCTCAAGATTTGCCTTTATAATTTAATGTACTAAAAAATAAAAGTACTTGAAATACTGATGCATTTGACATAGTTTTCAAAACATATATAGAAAAAATATGCAGCTTCGGTGTGATAAAACCTACAAGACAAAAAATAAAGTCTTGTCTTAGAGAATAAAAATTTGATATCTAGTATTATTTAGAATTTTTGATTCTATTGTTTTTTCAAACAATTTTATAGTTGTTTAACAAAAACAATAAAATAAACAAAAAATATTAAATCCTCTATCAAAATACCTATTTACAAAAGCAAAACGTAGCAAACAGAACAGAGAAATCAAACAAAAACTCAATACAGAAAGGAGCAAACTTACAAAGAATACATACTTTTGTTTGTTAGAAGCATAAAGCTATAATTACATTTATTATCTTCTTTCCTCCCTCCAGTCCATCATATGTCATCCCCCTCTTTCTCTCTTTCAAATATATGATCTCTTTTATTTATTGTTATTGAATGCATATACTTGTATAAATATATCTTTTTTGTCTTTCTTTTTATTATTATTATGATGAACAAGGAAGTCACACTTTCTATCTTTGTATATCCTTATTCAAGGTCCCTTCCCTCTCCCACCACATCAAGTCATTCTTTCTTCTCCACAACTCCCCATCCCCTCCCTGGGCAGACAGCAGGCAGTCCCATGGTCCCACTGTCCCCATATTGCTTCCTTCAGTCTCCACTCCTGGCAGATCCAGTTTTCTTTCCTAAATATAACATGATCAAATTGTACAGTGTTACCTGTATGTATGCATTTACAGCTGACCTTTTGGTGTAGTATAAGCAAATTGGTGTCATCACGAAGGGAGAATACTTCTACAACCCTACCAGTCCTTATTTGCTTGTATTTCTTTGTTTATGGTTCATGTCTCATTGAATTTTCCACTTCCAATTTTGAATGTCTACTGATGTCAATCTTGCTGAGCCCATGTTTGTGCAGTCAGGTTGATAAGCGTTTTGGGGGAGGGGCTTCTCTTCCATGCAAGGCCAAAATTAGATATTAAAATAAAGTATTCTTTTATCAGAAAAGAAAAAAATCAAATTGTGATATATATAAACTAATTTTATAAAATTCTTATTGTAATGTTAATAATGTTTAATAGAAGTTCAACATGAAGTTAACATGAATGTTGAAGTAGACATAGATGTTAGTGTTTTGGGTATAAATTTATTTAGAATTGCTTCATTTTTACTCTTCTGTTTTGTTTGCTTATGTAAGTAGTTTCCACAATTCATGACTTCTCAGTAATATATATATATATTTATATACATATATATAAAATGAAACAATAAAGCTAAAAGTATATCTAAAACCCAGATAGACATCCCTCTGCACAACCATAACAAGAAAGTCTTATTAAGACAATTTGTTTCCTATCAAAGAGTCTCGAGATATACTGGTCTATGGCCAGATTCACACAAGGTTATTTTACATGGTTTCTTTGGTGATACTAATAAAGCAGCTCTGGAATGTCTATAAATCGACTGTTTTCCTTTTTTTTTTATTTTTGATCAGGATACTGTTTATAAGTCATTTTGTGCTTCAAAAGAAAAGATTTTTCTTCGGGCTATCTAGTAGTTTGTTCCAAAGTTCTAAAAACAAAAGTTTTTGTTACATAAAAAGCTCTCCTGTCCTTGCTGGGGAGGAGATGAGGAGATGGGGAGAAGAGAGAGTGACTGGGAGGGGCAGGAGGGGAAAGGGAGTTTGAACAAGGGGATAAATGAATAAAAGATGAGACTTTATTCAAAAATAAAAAAAATAAAATTAAAAACAGCATTTTTGCAAAAATAAAATAAACCTATCAGTAAAAAAAAATGCTATCTCACTACTGAGATAGGGTTAAAAAAAACAAAATTTGACACTTTATTAAAGTAAAAGTATCTTTACTATTAATATACAAATGGTGAAGAGTGACAATTTTGAAATACCATAAGCCATACTTTTAATGTCTCTCATAAATACAAAACTTCAACATTTGCAGTATACTTTTTACAGTTTAGACATATATATATATACAGCATTTCAAAGGGACATACTATATTGAAATAATAAGAAACATTAATAGTTAATTATACAGAATTTTGATGAAATGTATACATTAAAAATAAATGACTATATGTTTTAATATTACTAAATTCATGTACTTCCAAATTAGTTTTTTCATCTTTTTTTATTAAGTTAATTTACTTCTCAAAGGGGTAAGAGACAAATTTTAATCCAATAACATTATTTGAAAATTCATAATAATTGTTGGTTTTTAGAGATATTATTTTTTCTGTGGTATGTTTTTACTTTAAACATTCTATCTGCAAATTGAATGGTAAAGTCTATGTCTGTTTACATAGCCTTCCAGATTCCCTTAGGGAATTTTTTATTCTCTAAATGACACAATATTCACCTAAAAAATAATTTTATTTTTTGATTAGGCATTTCTGTGTGTATTCCAACAAGAAAAATTATTTTACTGACATTTTTATTTCTTTTCCTTAGCTTTTCTCTGTGGTATGGATAGAATGCTTGAAACATCATTGCTTTACCAATTTTCTTCCACACAAGGCTAAAATTAGATATTAAAAGATATGAGTTTATAAACAGAAAAAATAAAGTTGTAGTATATAAATTTACATGGGCAGTTTCTATAATAATTACAATGAACAATGCCTGGTCAGTAAGCAGAATACTGATTTAAAATAAAGAAAACTAAACAGATTGCATTTATTAATTGCTTTAAATTATTATAAAAGAATATAGTAATAATGATTTTTAAGACAATATTAGATGTGTTACCAAATAAATATGTATTGTTATATATATTATAAAAGTCAGAGACTATTATATAGAGTTATAATTTTTGTAATATTTTATGTTGTTGTTAAATAGCTGAATCTACATGGGTGAACAAAATTTAAAACAAATAAAGAGTGGAGCCTGGAAGAAAATTACATGTACTGAGCACTTACTTTTGCTGACCATTGCTAGGCCTTTTATAATAATTTGCAAACAAATAGTTGTTTCATATTAGAATATTATTAAGACTATATGTACATATAATATTTATCTTGATTAATTTAACTTCTGTGATTTAATTTGAATTTTTAAGCCAACACAATTTAAGGTAAGCATATGTAAATATATCTTTATGTCATCCTAATTTTAGACAGAGTGTTCCAAAGTGTGTATTAAGAAAAAGTAATTGGTGATAAATAAATATTCTCACTTTAAAATTATTTTTTCTTTACTGAAATTTCTTGGAAATATCCATCTAAAGGGGAACTTCATGGGGAAATCAAACTAAGCATTTATATCATATTCTATGAAAAATAATTTAATTTTAAATAACTATTATATGATTCACCAATATTTTTAAATTAAACTTCTAAACTTCTCTTAAAATTTCAATTATAGATATTTTTACCTTTGTTTATGTTGTCATCACATAGATGAATTTTGTTCTCAACAGAAACAATGAAGACTCAAGTGATACCACAGCAATTGCCCTGATTCTAGATAGCATTGGTTTTATTTCTTAGAGCTAACACGACAGTTTTCCCTAAATATACTTTTCATCTAGAAAAACAATACAGGGCCAACTAAAGCAATATATGGATGGACTGAAGTACTTTTTTATTATAAGTGAAAATAAATTTGAGTATACACATAGACACATACACACACACAGTTTATGGCTAAGGGAAAGAGGTTGGAACAAAGTTTATCCATTGATTTTTAAAAATCCAGCTTTAATGTCAACATATGATAAAAACATGTAAATAGTAAGAGTAGCTTTAATTTTCCTTTAACAGAATGCCATGCTAATATAAAGACACAAATACCTGTCAATTATTTAAAATAAAGAGATGATTTTAATATGAAATTAATTGCTGGAACTTATAACTTATTTGATTACTAATATCTATTTTATTTATGTAGATGCTTAACACAAAGACTAAGATTCATATGACATTTTGGATCAAAAACCTTTTAAAATAATTTGTAGTTATTAATATTAAAAATAAAGTTTTAAAGACTGTTAATGTTAGACATTAGTATAAATAGAACAGTAATATATCTTACCCAGAAATAATAAATTAACCTGTTGAAATCACAATGTTAATATATTCAAAATTATTATAAGTTACTTTGATACTTTTTGCCAGTTTTAAAAATAATATAAGTATTAAAGTTTAAATGTTAAAATTTATTTTTATGGTGTGTCAAATAGAGATTGTCATATTTATCTGTTCGTAAACTTATATTTGCTTCTTGTTTAAATTGGCATAAAACACAGATTATCTTAACAATACTTAAAGTTTGTTCAGTGGACATTTATTCTAACATGGAAGTGGACTTTCAGATACTAAAATTTATATTAACTCATTTAGATTAAAACAGGCTTCAAAAATAAGGAAATTATTTCAGGCTTACCCATGAGCTGAGAATTTACTAAATGACATTCTCATTTGGCAAATTTACAAATTGTATAAGGAGAATTTCTTTGAAATTTTAAAAATGATTACTACGTCAATATATTGTCTGCACAGCATCAATTTCAAGGACATTACTGGTTCAGAATTTCCCAAACAACTGAAATTGTTCAAAGAGCCTATCCAATGTTGTCCAATGAGTCCACAGGATGAACAAGAAATTTAATACTATGTTTATAAATTTAATTCAGGTTTTTTTCATAGAAAGTCTGAATAGATGATAAAGCTAAGGTTTAAAATTGAGAAAACACAAAAATATTTTGTTCCTCTGAATTCTCTGTTTTTGTGGTAGAGCACACATAGGACAGTTCTAAACATGCGAAATCGCTGTATCAGTCATACAAATTATTTTAATATCATTTAGTTTAGTACCATGTGGTTCTATTCAGGAAAAAACAATGTTCATGGCTATTGCTTCATAGACATCACTAATAAGCTTGTCACTTTACACAAATAAACAAATTCAAGTATTTTGACTAGTTTAACACATTTGGTACCAAATAATATAAGCAAAATGAAGCACAGCTAAAATATGAAACCCAAATGACTAGACAAACATAAACTAAACATCCCAGGCAAATCTATCAAGAACATATTTGATAATCAAGTTTGTCAAAGGGTTAAACTGGTTTGTTTGCTTCATTTAGTTACTGCTTGGATTCCTAAGTAGACACAGATTTCTTGTTTGGGTTTTATTATTCCTCTCTGTTTCTTCAGAACATGCCAGGATGGACAGCAAAGAGGGATCCCTGCATTAATCCTGAATTTTTATTACAGCACTGTAGAAATTACAGTTTCTTAACAGTGCAGTTTGGTACATTCAATCCAGCTGATTACCAGCAGATGAGGTACAAGATACAATAAATCATTAGTCTCTTCTTGGATGACAAGATTCAGTACTTTATAAATAAAAGTATTCCAGAGTGGCACTAATATTGTATCTAATTTTTTATAAAATTACCTCTAGAGAGAGATGGTGTAATAGCAGATCCGTTCTGACTATTAGAAATATTCCCCCAATGTACTATGAGAAAGCACTTTTTGATTTACTAACATTGGAGCTATTCACTTGATACCAGGACACCAAAGGTTGTGACAAGGAGGGAGACTATAGAAACCTTTGAAACTCTGACTTAAGAATATCTAAACCCTGTTCTTCACATATGTATATTGTTAGTCACAAATGTGTTTTTCCTTTCATATAAGTTAAATCCTATAGACTTTGACCTCAGGGAGTTTGCATAGCTTGTAAGTTAGTAACTATGATATTCTGGCATAGTCCTTAAGAAGTGATATTAAAAAGTCTATGCTGAATAGTAAAATGATTGCTTCAACCACAACTGTTTACTAATTATCTTAAAAATGGGTTTTAAATGGATTTCAAAGTGCACTATTTGAAAATAAAACAATAGTAGGATTTCAATTGTTCATTTCTCTTCTGGCACATTTAAATATTTAATTAATTCACTAAAGCATATACTTTTAATGTCCATTAGCCACTTTTATTTAATGAGGGACATATAATAATATCAACCACCTAAATCTAAACACCAAAACATATCTAATATGACCCAAAGTATTTGAAAACAACTTTATTTTGATAAATTATTGTATAAATAAAAAATAAGCATGTATTTATAAATATATCAAGACAGAATATTGATATTTTCCCATTTAAATTTACTTTATTTGAAGCTGAGGGCAGAAATCAATACCATTTTTACTTGTAATACATTTCCTTTTGGTGTAATCCACTGTGAGTGAATATGGTATACATAAAAACGATTTAGAAGTTTTTCTAATCTAATTTTACACACAAGTAATTTTCTTTCAGATATGTAACAATTTTGGTTTGTTATCATTGAATCCAAGATCAATATTGAAAATGCAATGTGGTCATAAGTTGAAAGGAGTTTTCCAACATTTCTTTCGATGTCTAATATCTGCCAAAGTTAACTTACTAGCTCATTTGAGCCTGGGTTCCCTGAAATTCTCCTGATAAACAGTGAGTGTAATATTTATTGTATGCCTTCATCTTAATCTGAAAGCCATTATAATAGTGGGTATGCCCAAGATAAGATTCATAAACATGCAGGACTTCTGCACACATCTAGCTCACAAAACTTTTGCTCTGCCTTCCTTTACAAGCTCATAGTTTAGAGAGCTAAAATACATCTTTTGGTGTTATGTGAGACAAAATTTTTAAGTGAAAAGCATTTTAGCCATATAGTGACTTGCAGTACTTCAGTCATAATTTCAAACTGATACTCCAAAACTGGTGCCAATAAATTCTTTATACCAAAAATATTAACAAAGTAAACAACCACAACAACAACAACAGAAGGAAATGGACTGTGGCAGGAGGAGTTGATCATATGTATATGTGTACAAGCTATTCCAAGCTACATTTCCCAAGAAATTAAGGTCAATGGAATAGTTTTGGTCATCATGTCACTGCAGTCCAATTGCTCTTTGTGGTGCTGACCAAGGTGCTGAAACCTGCCGTTATGCTTTGCTGTCATCTTCTTTAGACTGGATGATGTCATTAGAGACTTTAATTTCTATAGTTTCTGCGTTTAGACCTTCTTTTCCATTTTCTTCTTTTAAAGGCAAT
Organism: Sigmodon hispidus; assembly: GCA_004025045.1. Lineage (NCBI taxonomy): Eukaryota > Metazoa > Chordata > Mammalia > Rodentia > Cricetidae > Sigmodon > Sigmodon hispidus. Next base: position 71,122 of record PVIH01010738.1, read on the forward strand.
TTTCTGGAAATAAACAGAGAGAAAACAAACTTAATTGCTCTAATTATTAAGTAATAAAGATACTCATTTTATTTTTTTTGAGATTATTTCATCTTTGCAGACTTTTCTTCTAGCCAACACCCTTTTGGTACTATCCTTTAAATTATTAGCCTCTTTGCTGATACTTATGTATGTTGATAAATGTTTATAAATAAACTCCAAAATTATACCTACTCTTTCTTGATGATATTTGTTGAATGATTTTTAGAGAGAACCCTTCTAGTTCTTAAAGAATTTATTTCAAAATAAAATAGTTTGTAATGAATACTTTTCAGTTACCATTTTATGTACAGAGTCTATGTGAAAAATGCATTTCTGAAGATAGTTGACCCTAATTGTTCATTGTGGGTAACTTCAATTTGATTACAGTTTAAATTAAAACAAATTTCTAGCAGCCCCGAGTCTCCATGTATCTCAGAGTTGTTTTGATTTGCATTCTTTGATTGATAAGGATGTTGAGCAAATTGGCAAGTGTCTTCAATACATTTGATATTCTCCTTTTGAGAAATCCTTGTTTAGATATGTATTTCATTTTAAAATGGATTCTTAGGTATTTTGATGTCTAGTTTCTTGAGTTCAGACTCCCCCGGGAAAGTTTACTCTCTATGAGGAGTGGATGATGGTGGGGCTGGTAGAACGGGAGAGAAGAGGAATGAGATTGGTATGTAAAATGAAAAAACATTTTAATAAAACTTATTTCCAGATGATGGTGGTGCATGCCTTTAATCCTAGCATTCAAGTGGCAGAGGCAGGCAGATCTCTATGAGTTTAAGGCCAGCCTGGTCTACAGTGCAAGTTCCAGGGCTGTCAAAGGCACATTGAGAAAGCCTGTCATAAACTCCACCACAAAATAAATAAATAAGTAAATTCAATTAAAAATGAGTTATGAAAAGCCTAAATTCTGAGACATATCCACCACTTGGTTTGTTATTTCTAAGATTATCACGTAGAACCAAACTAGCTTCTTTACATATGTTGGACTGTTGTGTAGCTTCATTTGTAAGTGGGACTCCTAAAAGTGGAAGCAAATTCTGCCTCTAACAAGTTAGCTGACTTTTAAAACTGGATTCCTCATACTGGTTTGCCTTTCCCAGCCTTAATACAATAGGAGGACCTTAGTCCAAAAGCAACTTGATATGACATACTTTGTTGATGCCCATAGGAGATCTCCCCCTTTCTGAACATAAAAAGAGAAGAATAGATGGGAAGGGGGAGAGAGGGTTGGAAGAGAGGAGAAAGGGGAAATTGATGTTGGAATGTAAAATAAATGAGCAAATTTAAATAATATGAAAAAACCCATAAATATTGATAGCTGGCTTGTAATTATGTACAATTAAAATTTATGTGAGTTACCAATATTATTTCTAAATTAATGGAGATTCATGTTATTTAGGAAGTTAATCCTTATCTTTTATATTTACCTATATGTTTCTTTGCATTTTCACTATTGTTTTTTTCATACTTTTAGTATACTAATAAATATACGTTGTACAATTTGTTTTTGATTCTGACAATGAAACAATAACTTTTAAAAACATGTATTTTATTGACTTGCTATGAATGTGAGTGTTTAACTACATGTATGTATGTGCACTTCATGTGTCCCTGGTGCTCCCATGCATCGTACAAAAGCATGCAGGTTTTCTTGAAACTAAAGTTGCAGATGGTGCAAAAGTAAGTCATTGTATTCTTTTGTGAACTCATTGGTAACTTATTGTCAATCCATCAAACTCCAAAGGATAAACTCATAGTCACCAGAAGGTACAAGCTAAAAACTCTGTCAATAACAAAACAAGAGACAGAGATATGAAAAAAGAAGTTACAAAGAGGAGAGATTGCTAAGACAGAGAATAAGATGAGAGACAGCAGAGAAGAGAAAAATTAGTTTACATGAGACATTTATGAAATTATAAAACATTTAGTGAATGTCAGTTTGTGAAATAATACTTTCTTTAATAATTTCTTTCTACTGCAATATTTATCAATATTCAGTGTGGCAACTCATATTCCATTTCTTGTCACATACACTTTCAGTTAAATTTATTTATAATTTAAAATAGGTTTATTTCCAAATTATCAATTATGATAAGAAAATTAAATTCTGAAACATATTTTTTATATTTAACATATGGTATGGTAGTGTAAATATATTATTTAAAGCTTAAAATTTTCTTTTTTTTTTACATGAAAACATTTTAATTAAAACATTATGATAATTTTGAGAAAATGAGACTAACTAAAGTGCCTAGTGTAAAATGACCTCACCAATCTATACATAAATACTATCATTTTACTATACAAAAACCATTTCTAATAAGAGTTTAATTACATTTGGTACATATCCTTTTAGGCTAATCTTCTCTGTATTTCTGCAACACAC
>PVIH01010739.1:0-12323 GCA_004025045.1 Sigmodon hispidus
GACTGGAAAATCTTTTCCTAATGTTTTACTCTTAGCCTGTGTCTGTCTTTGAGGTAGAGGTGTGTTTCTTGTAGACATCAGATAGATGGCTTCTGTTGTTGTATCTATCTTGTTAGTGTATGTCATTTTATAGGAGATTTAAGTCCATTGATATTAAGGGATATTAGTGACCACTGATGGATATTTCCTGCTATTTTTGGTGGTAACTTGTTTGTATTTCCTTTCTCTGGAGTATTCTTCTGTGGAGTTATTGATTGTTTGTGGTTTCATGGGTGTCGTACTAGAATTCAAGTTTGCAAAATTTTTGTGGCTTAAATTTTAGACTTATTTTACACATATAAGCAATCTTACCAATTATTCATATATTTCAATATTTATGGTTTTAAAGATGGGTCCTTAACGTAATTTTAAAAACATATATATATATATATATACATAATTTTTGTGACTTTAAATAGTATCTAAATATGTTCCAGTATATACAGGATATGTGAAAATGAGACACATCTTAATAATTCATTTTCTTCTACAGAATATATATTTAAATTTTCATCCTTCTGAAGTTGAAGATAATGAGGAATTACCATTGTCTTTCCCTCATCATCTGGACTTGCCTGCTCCATACAGTTGACAACAACCCATTACAAGCAAAGGATAACAGTCGCTTTCTAAGAAGGATAGTGAATCTGACAAAAGATGATGGGAAAATACTCCATCGCACCAAGCGAGGATGGATGTGGAATCAGTTCTTTTTGCTAGAAGAGTACACAGGTACAGACACTCAGTATGTAGGAAAGGTAAGAATATTTTTCTGGAATATCCAGAATTTTAATGTGCTAGCCACTATTCTTTACAGCAACTCTGAATCACTAATTATTATTCTAAAATATTCAATGAGTTTTATTAATGTATGCTGTTACTATAAGTCCCTCCAATGAGATTTTTTGTGAAATATACCATTCAACTACCTAATATAAATAGACAATTGTTATAAATATGAAAATGGGAAATAATACAGGTAAAGTGATCCACATTTCCTGTCCTAGCATTGGGGAAGCCGAGTCAGAATGATCACAAATTAAAGGTTCTCTTGTACTAAAATGCTAGGCTATACCTAGAAGAAAAAAAAAAAAAGAAGAAAAGGAAAATAAAGGAAAAATGAAAAAATAAAGAATAAGCAGCAACAGGAGGAGTAGTCACTTGTGGACTTGACTCATTAATTATCTATATATGATTCTATTTAGTATGCATAAGTTTAAATCCAACTATCCTAGACATTTTAAAAATTACGTATAAACTGCCATTTGGAACCCTACTAAATATTCTGGGTTTTCTTACCCAACCTTGATACATAAAGAGGTGGTGGAGTGCTTAGTTTTACTGCAACTTTGTTATACAATGTTTTGTTGATATCTACAGAAAGCTTGTCCTTTCCTGAATGAAAATGGAAAAGGAGTGGATTGAGGTGTGGGAACAGAGGTAGAGTGTGTTTATTGGGACTGGGATGAGAGGAGGAATGGAAAACTGCAGCCAGAATGTAAAATAAATAAATATGAATATATACATAAATATTCATTTGCTAAATAAAAATGGACTTAGATATTTATAAAAAATTTTAAACTAATGCTTCATGTGCCATATATTTAAAAACAAAATGAAGGAAGAGAGATAATGTTTTAATATTCTGCTTCTCAAATCAATCACATTGGGTTTTCTTGACTGCCATCTATTTAAAGAATGGAGAAAAAACTTCAAGACAAAGAAGTCTGCCTTTAGGAAGGTCTACTGTAATGTCCATTTCCACATCCTTCATGGTTCTTGTGAGCATTTAAAGGCAGAAATAGTAGAATGACAATAGAGCTCACTTTTGAGGCCATAGATTTGAATTCGTCTTCTCTCTCTCCTTCCCCTTTAACTCCTATTGCTTTAGTTCATGGCATCCTGTAAGTTTAGGAATGGCATGCTTTTAGTATCTCTTATTAACTGTTTATTTTTTGTAGCTAATCTTATCTGTTCCCTTTTAGTCTATAGTGTTTTTCTGATCCCTCTGATTGTTTATAATGTAAACACAATTGTCAGTTGTGATAAAACCTTGAGAGTAACATCATAAATGATTTTAAATTATGGTAATCACACACATGCCATGCATCTATTTTGCTTGATTCTTGACATTCAGGTGTTAAGGTTAAGGGGCTGAAAATTGACTCAATGACAACAACAGACTATATATATATATATATATATATATATATATATATATATATATATATATACACAAACACACACACACACACACACATAAAACTGATGGCACAAACATTATATTGATATCTTTCAAACCTGAAGGACATTTATTTTGAGAAATTGTCAAAATCCTGTTCACTTTTTTGTGGACCAATGTACTTTTTCAAATACAGTTTCTGTTAACTGAAGCCTATTATTTCATCCTTTTTGAGAACTCTCTTTCCTGAGTACTTAGGTCACACACATTTGTCCAGTGCAGTTCATTTGGTGATTCTTTTCTTCCTTCCTATTTCTCTTTAGGTTAGTCATGTGGCATCCTTCTATATCCTCCATTTAACATCACTTTCACAGTCTAGTTAATAGGTATCATCAGGACATTTCAAGTTCAACAGGCGAACATTTGTGTCTAAGAACTAGAAATTGCTTTCTGAATTTTTTTTTTTGTGGAAAGCAGTATATAAAGGACTCAGGGGCGGGTCACAGGGTTTTACTGAAATGGTTCAAACTTGTGTTACACAGATGTAAGAAAATGTTCACAGAAAAGGTAGAAACTCGTAATTCTATTTACTATTGAAGCCATTTATTAATATTTGTAACATAACATTAAAACGTGTCCTAAGTACTGTTTATAAATTAATTTCTAAATGACATTTTTTAAATTGTTGCAATGAACAACTTGAGACATTAGCCACACATATTTTGCATTCTTTTGCTATGCCTAATTATCTTAAACAGTATACAACAAGACAATATAGAAAACTATAATAATCATATTTCTATCTAGAAAAATTATAAATGCAATATTGCCTTTCAACAATTTTATTTTTCTACTGGAAACCATATGTGAATACAAGAAATATGTCAATATACCACTGGAATTTTCATCATATACTAAAATTGGAAAAGGGCTGATAGCTTACAATACAAAGAAATTTTCACAGTTTTATCAAAAAGTAGATATTGCAGAAAAAATACAAAATTAATTTATAGATGATATAAAGTTATATAGTTATAAATACACATAAGCCTCAAAAATGAAGCTACAATTTATGGTTTTATGATGAACCATATAAGAACAATATTATTACACTCTGCACAAACAAAGAGTCATGTGCTTTACAGAATTGAATCTTATATTTTTAATAGCTATGCAAAACTCTGTCATCATATAATATTTTTAATCACATTTTTATATCAAATTATTTTCTTAAAATTTGTTTAAATCTAAAACTTTTGGAATAGTATGTTATTTGCTAATATGATCAGGGAGTGATGATAAAACCTGATAAACTTATGTTGGTAGCCAGACTAAATACAACTTGTATAAAAGACAAAAATAAGAGCGAGAGAGCAAGTGAGCTAGAGAGAGAGAGAGAGAGAGAGAGAGAGAGAGAGAGTCAGAACAGATTAATTAATGGCAATGAGCCTTAATTTCCCAGCATTCCAATCCGATACCTTTACACATAGTGACTGAAATATTAATTCACTGCTAAAGTGCCAATTATTAAAGTAGTATACATCTTTGGACTGATCAACTTGCTGTCATCAACAGGAAATATTAGAGGAATACAATGGATTAATGTGACTTTATTAGAAAGAAATACTGCACATTTTTATTTACAACATTGAGTCTGTATTTAATATAGGATAAGTCAGAAACGTAATTAAATAAATTATTTTTTATTTTGTAATAATGGAATTTGACATGTAGTTTATCTGTTTTTTGATTGGAACTACCAGTGATACCTATTTTTAAAAATTTGTTTTTGAATAAAATCTCATTTTTTATCCATGTATTCCCTTGTTCAAACTCCTTTCCCCCTGCTGCCCCTACTAGTCAGTGAATCTTTTGTTCCTTCTCAAGATTACAGACTCAAAAATGGTGCATTAACAACTATGTAATTTAAATATAGGTAGGTTGTTTAATAACTATAAGTTTGCTTAAGAAATTAATTAAGTCTCATAATATTTTGTTATATAATCTTAACATATGTTTTATTTGATAGTTTAATTTCAGACCTGAGAATTGAAAACTGAGCTTCAATCATACTAGATAATACTATAAAACTGAACTATATCCATTAACCATGCTTAATTTTTTATATTAGATATAGGCCCTAGAAATCTTTTCTAATGGTAGATTAACCATATACAAAATTTCATTGCTAATACTTCAATAGATACCATTATATCTCTTAATATTTCATTGTTGACCACATTTATTGATAAAGAAATGTACAATTTCCAGCCATCACAAAAATTTGGGGAGTTATTTTCATGATTTTAAGAAATGCTCCTAGATTCATTAAAAAGAGTTTGCATAGTAATCAAACTAACCATTCTCTATTCGGTCATCTCAAAGCAGCATATTTAGTATTTGCTTTTTCCAGAATAAGGAGAATGGTGAATTTATACTGTTATTGTGTGACTTTCTTGGGAGACATCAACAAAACCTACACACTACATGGATGACAAGCAAGACATACTAAAGTACCGACTCTCCCTGTGTTTGGATTACTGAACCAGTGAGAGTATTATGCTATAACTGTAACTGTAATCAGGAGTTATTTACAGTAGTATGGTTTCCTTCAAGGTCATTGCATCACAGAAAAGTCAACTTTAAAATGGCTAAAGACCCATGAAAGCTAAATCCCTGGAGCTTTTTGAGGAGATCAGCTTTCTGAAAATTTAGGCAATCAGAGTAGCTTATCCCCAGTGTTGTTCCTAGTGCTATCTTGAGAAGGAGCCTTTAAAATCTCGTTCAAGAACTTCTGCTGGTTCCTATATTTTTCTTTGTTTATGCTTAATTGTTTTTTAAATCCAGAATCTCCACTTTCGCTTTAGAAAGGTAAAATTTCAGAAGAAATTGGTACACAACTTCCTTTAAATTATTACTATTCAAACTATTAGAAGATATTTGTTCTAAGGTTAGTTGTTGAATTATTATATTTTCACACACAGTTGCGTACTCTGTCACTCATTCCATCATGAGTACAGTCACAGTATTCAGAAGGAACATTCAGTCTTCACTGTGCCCCCTCTGATTTGTAGCCAGAAATTTCTGGCCTCCACTAGTACCAAGGTTTTATACTTTCTGCAGCTGCTTTGCCACTAATAATCACATAAAGGTTTATATTAATTACAAATTGTTTGGCCTACGGCTCAGGCTTATTGCTAGCTAGCTCTTGCATTTTAATTCAGCCCATTTCTACTAATCTATGTTTTGCAACATGGCTCGTGTCTAAACTGTTCATTTACCTCTTCCTACCTAGACTGCAGGATCGCTTTCTAATTCCACCTTACTTGCCCTTTATCTATGCTTAGATTTTCTGCATGCCTATACACTGCTTTTCCATAGGCCAAAACAGTTTCATTATTATCGAATGGTAATACACAGCATACAGAAAGCCATTCCACGTCACTGATTGGCTTAAACAGCATTTTGGAGGAAAGAGTAGACACAGACCTAAGATATAAATTTATCTTCGGCACCTTTACACATGTTCACAATGACTTATTACTCCCAAATACTATGTGTAATGGGCAATAGCTCACATTCTTTAGAGCTCTTAAAACATAGAAATAATAAAGAAAAGTGAAATTAGAAAGAGAAATGGGTCTTAAATTTACAGAAGCATACATGGTCAACCATTATGCTATATTATAGTTATAGTTATAGTAATTTTTGGAATCTAAATAAAATAATTTTTAAAAGGTTTAGATTGTCATTATTCTGCACAGTGTATGCAATATAATTTCTGGATCTCTTTTATTCTAGAATTTGTATTATAGGCCAGTAAGTTAAAACTTAGTACACATGAGAAAAATATTAAGCTATATGGTCAGGAAGTAAAGACAGCCTCTACAGACCAGTTTTACATGACAGTATTGAAAAATCACTTTCAAAACAGAGGTCCAACTTCTATCATTTACAACCAATATTGCAACTGCCCATTCAGCTCCACTATTTCAACGTCTCATAACATGCAACTAGAATACTTCCTCTCCAAAATAATCTATCTATCTATCTAGTCAATAAAGAAAATTTTAAACTAATATTTTTAAATAAGTGCTACCTCAGATAATACTGAATTAAGATTTTCAGCTATTGTCAGACATTTTTGAATTTTAGATTAATGAAGACTTTATTTATTTATGTATTTAATATCCTGAAGGCAGTTTCTCCTTTCTCCTCACTTCCCAATTTGTCCTCACACTTTTCTTCTCCTCCACTTTATCCACCCTTCCTCCACTGTTTCTCTGCAGAAAATATCAGGCCTCCAATGGATATCAACCAGCCATGGTTTGTCAAGTTACAGGGATACTAGTCACACCTTCTCCTATTCACCCTGGACAAGGGACCCCAGTAAAGGAAAAGGATCTAAAGCAAGCAAAAGAGTCAGAGACAACTCTAGCTCTCACTATTAAAAGCAGCCCCACAGAGGATCAAGCTACACAATTGTAACCTATATGCAGAGGCTTAGTTCCCTCCTATGAAGGCACCCTGTTTGTCAGTTTAGTCTCTATGAGCCCAAATGTACCAACTTAGTTGATTCTGTGCATTTTCTTGACCTCTATAAAGGACTTGTCAATTTTTTGTAAGATTTCAGTAACTCAAAAACTGCTTTAACTATTAAATGTTTTATAAAATATAGTCAGTATTTATCAACACATGATATATGCATTTTTGATACCACATCTACCTTTATTGAATTCAGACCTTTTAAACTATTTCAATCATGCCAAAATTCTCTTTATCTATTATAAATTATGCAGGAGATTCATCTTAATCTTATATTATTTTGGTAATTTAAAATTTAAAAAATAAGAAGCAGGAAGCTAAGTAAATAAATTACATGAGGTTAAATTCAGCAGTAGTCATCTATCTAGGCATAGATATATACAGAAAGAGTTATGGAGATAACATTTGGTTAGGCACAGACAAGCATTTGCCATTGTTGTAGTCATGATATAATGCAAAATTTTCATTTATTATTATTATCATTATTATTATCATATTTTTTATCCATGTATCCCCTTGCTCAGGCTCCCTTGCCCCTCCTGCCTCCTCAGTCACTCTTCTCTCCATCAGCTTATCTCCTCCCCAGCAAGAGCAGGAGATCCCAAGGAGGCTTAGTACAACATCCACTCCAGGCAGATCCACTTTCCTCATCTCTATATCAAGACTGAGTCAGGTGTTACTCTGGAGGGAATGGGCTGTAAGGTACCAGTCCAAGGTGTTTCAGATCTCTAGATGTTCAGTGTTTGTGGTTTGCAGCTTGGACATGCTAAGCTTTTTTGTTTAAAGTCCATTAATGAGTGAGTACATCCCCTGCTTATCTATCTGGGTTAGTGATACCTCGCTCAGGAGGATATTATCCAAATCCATTCATTTTTAGGATGCAAATTTTAGGATATCATTTTTTCTCACTGCTGAGTAGTACTCCATTGTGAAAATGGAGTACCATAATTTGTTAATCCATTCTTGTGTTGAGGGGTATCTAGGCTGTTTCCAGGTTCTTGCTATTAGGAATATTGCTGTTATGAACATAGTTGAGCTAATGTCTTTAGAGTGCGAATGTGCATCTTTATATATGCCCAGTTGCATTGATGGGTCTTTGGCAAGATTGATTCCCCATTTTCTGAGAAATCACCATACTTCATTTCAGAGTGGCTGAACCAGCTTACACTCTCACCAACAATGGAGGAGTGTTACCCTTGCTCTGCAATGTCTCAAGCACAGCATGTCATCTGTGTCTTTTATCTTAGCCAGTCTGACAGGTGTAAGGTGGTATCTCAAAGTCATTTTGATTTTCATTTCTCTGATGGCTAAAGATGTTGAGCACTTTTTCAAGTCTTTCAGCCATTTGTAATTCTTTTCCTAAGAATTCCCTTTTTAGTTCTGAGCCCCATTTCTTGATTGGGTTATTCAAGGTCTGGGCCCTAATATCTTGAGTTCTCTACATATTTTAGAGATCAGTCCTCTGTCACTTGTAGGGTTGGTGAAAATCTTTTCCCATTCTGTAGGCTGTCATTTTGTCTTATTAACTATGTCCATTGTTTTACAGAAACTTCTCAGTTTCAGGAAGTCCCACTTATTAATTGTTGTCCTTAGTGTCTGTGCTACCGGTATTATATTTAGGAAGTGGTCACTTATGCCAATGTGTTGGAGGGTATTTCCTACTTTTTTTCTGTCAAGTTCAGTGTGGTTGGGTTTATGTTGAGGTCTTTGATCCATTTGGATTTGAGTTTTGTGCGGGGTGATAGGCTATTTGCATTTTTCTACACAATAGCATACACTGTGCCAACACTATTTCTTAAACATACTATCTTTTTTTTCCCTGAGTATTTTGGCCTCTTTGTCAAAGACCAGGTATTCATAGGTGTGTGGGTTAATGTTGGGATCTTCAGTTCAATTCCTTTGATCCACAAGTCTGTTTTTATGCCAGTACCAGTCTGTTTTTAACACTATAGACCTATAGTATAACTTGAAGTCAGGGATAGTGATGCTTTCTGACGTTCTTTCATTGAGCAAAATTGTTTTGGCAATCCTGGCTTTCATGTTATCCCAAATGAAACTGAATATTGTTCTTTCTAGGTCTCTAAAAAATTGTGATGGATTTTGATGGGAAGTGCGTTGTTTCTATAGATTACTTTTGGTAGAATTGCCATTTTACTATGTTGATCCTACCCATGAAGGAACATTGGAGATCTTTCCATTTTCTGATATCCTCTTCAATTTCTTTCTTCAGTGATTTAAAGTTTTTGTCAAATAGAGCTGCTACTTCTTTGGCTACAGTTCCTCCAAGGTATTTAATCCTACTTGCAGCTATCATAAAGGGTGATGTTTCCCTTATTTCTTTTTCAGTCCTATTATCTTTAGTGTATAGCAGGAGTTAATCTTGTATCCTGCTACATTTCTGAAAGTGTTTATCAGCTGTAGAAGTTCCCTGGTAGAATTTTGTGGGTCACTTATGTTACAATCATATCATCTGCAAATAGAGATAGTTTCACTTATGTAAAACCAGGCTTAGAAAAATTAAAATAATGCTAAGCTAAAATAGTGCAATCATATCACAAAGCAGATGAGGGCAGTTAAATATTTGCCTCATTAATTCATGCATCATATATTTAGCACTGTTTACTTTCTACTTATTGTTTTGAGACAATGTCTCATTTTATAGCCCTGGCTCTAACCTGACCTCTAACTCAAAGATTTTCCACCCCGTTCCTGAGTACTGAAATTAATTGTATGTCATAATCACAGTTGACAGAAATTTAAACCTATTCATTCTTTATTATCTTGTATCTATCAGTTAATGCTATGATATTAAGGTTTTATAAAATTAGAAAATTAATATATAAAATTATTTGATAGGACATGGCACATAAAATATCATTTAGTCTTTATCTGCTTTTCAAACAGTTTTCCATGATGAAAGTTTGCACATTATATGCAGATTTTAATAGCAAATACTATTTTTATGCTATAGAGAATTTTCAATGTTATGTAACAATTTCTAAGTTCTCTGTGTGTATTGATAACTACTTTTTCCATAAAGTCAATCATTTACCCACTTCAGAAAATTTTCAATATTGTAGGTATTTATATATAAGTTTGTTACTACATTTTGGTATAAATTTTAGTACTCCTTATCATCTGTATCTAGTTAATGCAAAAAAGAATTATTTGAACAGAGTAAACAGAATACTGCTAACTCCTGGCAAAAGAAGTAAATAGAGAAAGTCATTTGTATACTAAAAAACTTTTGTTACTGCAATAAACTGAATGCAATTTTAACTTACTGGTGATGACAACTCTTTGTCAAAAGTTTATTTCAGAGTAAAGAAACTAGGTGTTTAATTAACCCTACATCATCGAATGAACTATTAGAGCTATTCTTCTATGATGCATGCATGTTTGCTTAAGAACTATGGCATTTCATATTTTCAAAGAACATGGGCATTTATCTCAGATACCCCCAAATATTTGACTTGCTGTTGTGCAAATATTTTATAATCTACACAGAGGAAAACTTATTGACCTGTATTAAACATCACAGGTTTGCTGTGGTGGTGTCCATGGAAACAGAGCTTGGAAAAGATTACAGAAATTCTCAGGATGCTTTACTTTGAGTTTATGAGGTAACAGAAGTCAGAATAGATGGGAGATAGTTTTGTACATAGTGAAATATATGTACTGAATGCTAAGTCAAGCTCACAGCTAACATTTGTGGGGATGCAATCATAATAAATTATCACTGTCAGAAATAGATTATTTCTTACTAAAAACAGAGTCACAGATATATATTTAAGAATTAATTAATAGGAAATTGGTGAATGAGTAATAGTTGATTAGGCTATCCAAGATTACAAATACTTTCTTGTTCCTGTAGTAGAGAATGAATGCCAACTCAATATTTTTACAACATATGTACTTTTTAAAAATTATTCTAATTTGACTTTTATTTTATTGCTTTTATCCTATGAAATCATAAAATATTACTAATAACATTTCATTTTTAAATTTAGTAAATACTTTATATATGCCAGAAAGTGATTTGCATGTCATACTTGTTTAGTAACATGTAATGATCTGCCATCTCAGAAAACGTTTCTAATAGTAGTTAAAAATTCTATACTTATCACTTCTGTATGTTCAATTCAATTTCTATTGTTAATGTAAAGTAAGGTAATTGTAAGCTTCATTTACTTGTTTGTCACTTTTGGCTATTATTTAATCATATTCTCTTAAGCAAATTGCTAACTGCATTCCCACTGCAGCAAGTCTAGTCTTGAACATTGTGTATCTAGAGTGATTTTTCTCGAGTCATTTTGCATCATTTTAACTTACCCATATATCTCCAAAGATAATTCTTGTGTTATTTATCATTGTTATAAGTTAGCATTTCGCTTCTCAGTATAATTCTTTCTAAAATGTTGTAACAGCATTGTCAAATGTGCAGCTCAGAATTTGTTTATCTTGTGTTATATTTTAAAGTATTTAATATGTCTTATTGGTTTTGCATTCTTTATGTCACAAATCTTTGACATTTATTTGGACAAACATTTTTTTATTTTATTATTATGAACAAAGAAGTCCCACTTTCTGTCCTTGTATATCCTTATTAAAGGTCCCTTCCCCCTCCCACCACATTGAGTCATTCTCTCTTCTCCACAACTCCCCATCCCCACCCTGGGCAGGCAGCTGACAGTCCCAAGGTCCCACTGTGCCAGTATTGCTTAGATCCTGGCAGATCCAGTTTTCTCCCCCCAACCTCAAGACTGAGGCAAATGTTCCTCTAGGGGGAGTGGGATATATCCCAAAATTGTCTTTAGTTTTGGTTGTCTCAAAACATCTTTATTTCACTTTTGATTTAAATAAAATTTTCTTTTTTATTTATTTAAAAGATTTTTTAATTACATATCAAGTACAATTCCCCTCCCCTCCTACTACGAGCCCCCAGCTTCTCTCCACCCTGTTCCTCATTCTCTTCTCAGAGAGGGTAAGGACTCCCATAGGAAGTCAATATAATCTTCCCATCAAGTTGAGGCAGGACTAAACACATCCACCATATGAAGACTGACCAAGGTATCCCACTATAGGGAATGTGCTCCAAAAAGCCAGTTCATGCACTTGAGATAAATCTTGGTCTCACTGTCAGAGGCCCCATAATCTGCCCAAGCCTCATACTATTTGTCACATTCAGAGTGCCCAGTTAAGTCTCATACAGGTTTTCAAGTGTCAGTCCAGGGCCCATGAACTCCCAGTAGCTGAACTGGCTCTGTGGGTTTCCCAGTCATCATCTAGGCCCCTTTGCTTATATAATACCTCCTCACTCTCTTTGATTGAAGTGGGAGTTGGGGCCAGAATTCTGTGGCTTTTTAACGTTTCTGTCACTTAACTTTTTTTTTTTAAACTATTCATTGTATTTAATTCTTAAAAGTGGATGGCACAGTAGCATATTCAGTGGAATTTCATGAGACCAAATGCAGATGGATACTGGATCCAAATAGTATCATTTAAGGAAAGCTGAAGATCTAAGACATTCATGCTAAAGATTTTTCCTCTTTGTATT